>JADRCD010212286.1:0-45973 GCA_019843815.1 Montemys delectorum | reverse complement strand
TCATACAGACCCTACAAGAACACAAATGCCAGCCCAGGCTACAATACCCAGCAAAACTCTCAATTACCATAGATGGAGAAACCAAGTTATTCCATGACAAAAACAAATTGACATAGTATCTTTCCACAAATCCAGCCCTTCAAAGAATAGTAGGTGGAAAGCTTCAACACAAGGAAGGAAACTACACCCTAGAAATAGCAAGAAAATAGTCTTCTTTTAACAAACTAAAAAGAAGATAGCCACATAAACATAATTCAAACACTAACAATAAAAATAACAGGAAGCAACAATCATTTTTCCTTAATATCTCTTAATACCAATGGACTCAATTCCTCATTAAAAAGACATAGACTAACAGACTGGATACATAAACAGGACCCAACATTTTGCTGCATACAGGAAACCCACTTCAGTGACAAAGACAGACACTACCTCAGAGTAAAAGGCTGGAAAACAATTTTCCAAGCAAATGGACCCAAGAAACAAGCCAAAGTAGTTAGTATTCTAATATCGAATAAAATTGACTTTCAACCTAAAGTTATCAAAAAAGATAAGGAGGGACATTTCATACTCATCAAAGGTAAAATCTACCAAGATGAACTCTCAATTCTGAACATCTATGATCCAAATGCAAGAGCACCCACATTCATAAATGAAAATTTGCTAAAGCTCAAAACACACATTATATCTCGCATAATAATAGTGGGAGACTTCAACACCCCATTCTGATCAGTGGAAAGATCATGGAAACAAAACTAAACAGAAACACAGTGAAACTAACAGAAGTTATGAATCAAATGGATTTAACAGATATCTATAGAACATTTTATCCTAAAACAAAATACTATACCTTCTTCTCAGCACCTTATGGTACCTTCTCCAAAATTGACCATATAATTAGTTACAGAACAGGCCTCAACAAATACAAGAAAGAAGATTGAAATAATCCCATGCATCTTATCAGATCATCACAGACTAAGGCTGGTCTTCAATAACAACAAAATTAATAGAAAGCCCACATACACATGGAAGCTGAAGAACACTCTACTCAATGATAAATTGGTCAAGCAAGAAATAAAGAAAGAAATTAAAGACTTTCTGGAGTTTAATAAAAATGAAGCCACAACATACCCAAACTTATGAGACACAATGAAAGCAGTGCTAAGAGAAAAACTCATAGCTCTGAATGCCTCCAAAAAGAAACTAGAGAGAGCATACACTAGCAGCTTGACAGCACAACTGAAAGCTCTAGAACAAAAAGAAGCAAATAGACCCAAAAAGAATAGAAGGCAGGAAATGGCAGGAAATAATCAAACTCAGGGCTAAAATCAACCAAGTAAAAGAAAAAAAATTACACAAAGAATCAACCAAACCAGGAACTAGTTCTTTGAGAAAATCAACAAGATAGATAAATCCTTAGCCAAACTAACCAGAGGGCACAGAGACAGTATCCAAATCAACAAAATCAGAAATGAAAAAGGAGAGACATAACAACGGAAATTAAGGAAATCCAAAAAACTCATCAGATCCTACTACAAAAGCCTATACTCAACAAAACTGGAAAATCTAAATGAAATGGACAACTTTCTAGACAGATACCAGGTATCAACGTTAAATCAGTATCCGATAAACTATCTAAACAGTCCTATAACCCCTAGTGAAATAGAAGCAGTCATTAATAGTCTCTCAACCATAAAAGCCCAGGACCAAATGGGTTTAGTGCGGAGTTTTAGACCTTCAAAGAAGACTTAATACCAATATTCCTCAAACTATTCCACAAAATAGAAACAAAAGGAACATTACCCAGTTCATTCTATGAAACCACAATTACTCTGATACCTAAACCACACAAAGATCCAACAAAGAAAGAGAACTTCATACCGATTTTCCTTATGAATATCAATACAAAAATACTCAATAGAATTCTTGAAAACCAAATTCAAGAACACATCAAAACTATCAACCATGGTGATCAAGTAGTCTTCATATCAGGGATGCAGGGATGGTTCAATACAAAGGAATCTATCAATGTAATCCACTATACCAATAAACTCAAAGGAAAAAAAAAACCACAGGATCATTTCATTAGATGCTGAGAAAGCATTTAACAAAATCCAATACCCCTTCATGATAAAAGTCTTGGAAAGATCAGGAATTTAAGGCCCATACCTAAACATAGGAAAAGCATTATACAGCAAACCAGTAGCCAACATCAAACTAAATGGAGAGAAACTTGAAGCAATCCCACTAAAATCAGGGACTAGGCAAGGCTGCCCACTCTCTCCCTACCTATTCAATTTTGTACTTGAAGTCCTAGCCAGAGCAATTAGACAACAAAAGGAGGTCAAAGGGATAGAAATTTGAAAGGAAGAAGTCAAAATATCATTATTTGCAGATACGATAGTATACTTAAGTAACCCAAAAAATTGTACCAGAGAACTCCTAACCCTGATAAACAACTTTAGCAAACTTGCTGAATATAAAACTAATTCAAACAAATCAATCAGAGGTCTTCCTCTATTCAAAGGATAAGTAGGCTGAGAAAGATATTAGGAAAACAACACCCTTCACAATAGTCACAAATAATATAAAATATCTTGGTGTGACTCTAACTGAGCAAGTAAAAAATCCATATGACAAGAACTTCAAGTCTCTGAAGAAAGAAATCAAAGATCTCAGAAGATGGAAAGATCTCCCATGCTCATGGATTGGTAGGATTAATATAGTAAAAATGACATTATATATGGTACCTTCTCCAAAATTGACCATGGCAATTTTGTGCTTGGCATGGGCACAGAGTAAAATTTCCTGAACAGAACACCAATAGATTATGCTCTAAGATCAAGAATTGACAAATGGGACCTCATAAAATTGGACAGCTTCTGTAAGGCAAAGGACACTGTCAATAGGACAAAAGGACAACCAACAGATTGGGAAAAGATCTTTACCAACCCTACATCCAATAGAGGGCTAATAACCAATATATACAAAGAACTCAAGAAGTTAGACTCCAGAGAACCAAATAACCCTATTAAAAATGGGATACAAAGCTAAACAAAGAATTCTCAACTGAGGATTGGCTGAGAAGTACCTAAAGAAATGTACAACATCATTAGTCATCAGGGAAATGCAAATCAAAATAACCCTGATATTCCACCTCACACCAGTCAGAATGGCTAAAATCAAAAACTCAGATGACAGTAGATGATGGAGGGGATGTGGAGAAACAGGAATACTCCTTCATTGCTGGTGGGATTGCAAACTGGTACAACCACTAGTGGTTCCTCAGAAAACTGGACATAGTATTACCTGAGGACCCAGCTCTACCACTCCTGGGCATATACCCAGAAGATTCTCCAACATGTAATAAGGACATATGATCTACTATGTTCATAGCAGCCTTATTTTATAATAGCCAGAAGCTGGAAAGAACCCAGATGTCCTTCAACAGAGGAATGGATACAGAAAATATGGTACATTTACACAATGGAGTACTACTCAGCTATTAGCAACGATGAATTCATGAAGTTCTTAGGCAATTGGATGGAACTAGAAAATATCATCCTGAGTGAGATAACCTAATCACAAAAGAACACACATGGTATGCACTCACTGATAAGTGGATATTAGCCCAGAAGCTCAGAATACCCAAGATACAATTCACAGACCACATGAAGCTCAAGAAGAAGGAAGACCAAAGTGTGGATAATTCAGTCCTTCTTAGAAGGGGGATCAAAATACTCATGGGAGGAGATACAGAGACAAAGTTTGGAGCAGAAACTGAAGGAAAGCCCATCCAGTGATTGTTCCACCTATCCCATATACAGTTACCAAACTCAGACACTATTGTGAATGCCAACAAGTGCTTGCTGACAGGATCCTGATATAGCTGTCTTCTGAGAGGCTCTGCCAGTGCCTGACAAATACAGATGTCAAGGCTCAGAGACATCCATTGAACTGAGCACAGGGTCCCCAATAGAGAAGCTAAAGAAAGGACCCAAGGAGCTGAAGAAATTTGAAGCCCCATACGAGTAACAACAATATGAACTAATCAGTACCCCCAGACCTCCCAGGTGCCACAGGCCAGGCGATCTGGGCCTCCCTCAACCCGTGGGAGAAACGGGGTCCTAGTCAGGTCGAGGAGGCATAGGCAAAGAAATGATGGCAGAGACAACACATGAAGTATAGGATCTGAATGTATTTCTTAAAAATGGCATCAGACTTTTACAGTCATTGCAAGGGAGAAATGATAAATCTGGCGGCTTAGTAATTAAGGTACATTTGAGGCCACCTGAAACACACTGAGTCTAAAGTAACTACCATCTCTCTGGATAGGCGCTGCATCCCCTGGGCCCAAGCACTCTGGACCCTGGGGACTGCAGACTGAGTTCTAGTCTGTGTCCAAGAGAGAGGTTCCAAATACAAGAGAGAGTCCAAGAGAGAGCACAAAGTGAAAACCAGGCTTATATGGCATACAGGAAACAAGGTGAATGACAAGAGTCACGTAGATGGGTGGGGGTTACAGCAAGGGGCGCAAGACTGAGGTCACATAGGCAAGTGACCGCCACACAAGGTCAGTAGGTAGCCAGCTGTGAAGCAGGCTGAAGAGAGCAATGGCGCCCTCCCCGATGAGGCTAATTTGGTATTCCTATGCTAATTCCCTGATTCTACTAGAGGAAAGGACTGAAATAGTCTGATCTGGAATTTCCTGTTAATTCTCTGGGTCTCCCTGGAGGCAAGCACCTGGAAGTTCCGACCTAACAGTTCTAGATAATGGCCTTGAGTTTCTAGTATGTAAAACAGTTCTGACTTTTGTGGGGCTGCCCTAGGGAATGAGGAATGAGCTTGACCTCTGTTGTAACTGAGGACAAAACCTGTCTGATAAGGCAGATTCCTTGAGAGAAATTCCAAGCTAAGGGCATCTTGGAATTAAATTAGGATATATTGGAAACATCGTGCTGGCCAGGAAACAATGCCCAATCTTAGCCATTAACGAATCATTTCTTGGGGTACCGTTATGCCTAAATATGAGGGCGTGTTGATGATTGGAAAGACTGATCTGGAACACGTCTATGTTAGGAGATGCCAGTGACTATCTTGAATACCCAGGAGGCACAGATTCCCTTTTGGGTCCTTATTGCTTCTTGCCCTTGATCAGGTTTTTACACCCAATACTGCAGGCGTGACTGGCGTAGACGAGAGTGCGTGGCACCCAGGGACTAAAACACCAATCAAAGAGTATACAGGAGGGACTCAAGGCTTCAGCCGCATATGTAACAGATGATGGTCTTGTGGGACATAATGAGAAGAGAGACCCTTGGACTTGTGAAGGCTCAATGTCCCAGTGTAGAGGAATGCCAGGACAGGGAAGCAGGGTTGGGTGCATTAGTGAGCAGGGGAAGGTGGGATAGGGGGCTTTTTGGAGGGGAAATGAGGAAAGGGGATAAAATTTGAAATATAAATAAAGAAAATATCTAACAAAAAGTTGACTTATACAACTGCATTGATTTGCCATGTCCAAGCCAGAGCCCTAGGAAGCCTGCTGGTTTAACTGCAGTGTTAAGTCCAAAGTCTTAACCAAAAGAGACAGAAATGTGAATATAAGTCCAACAGCAGAAGTCCAGGGCTCTACAAATAGGAAGTGAGCAAAGAGGGCAGATCCCTGTTCCTTCCCACCTTCCCATTCTATTGAGGACCACCATGGAAAGCATAACCATTACCCATACCAAAAAGGAAGATTTAGTTGACTGAGTTTACTGATGCTCACCTCAGGTGAAAAAAAATATTTACCAACTCTCTCAGTGGTGATAGTAACACAAAGGCTGTAGAGCATCGCCATGGTAACAACTGCATTTCCAAGCCCTAATATCACACACACCACATTTAATCTCCAATTGATAGTTAAGTTGATATATGAAATGAATCCACACACAATGCATGCTGAGAGAAAAATCTGCTCAGAATCATAGGGCTAAGAGGTAGGTAGGGCTGTGACTTTCTCCTGTCTGATAATCAAATTATCATTTCTTCATGGTTTTGCCACACAAAATAATTGCAGCATCTAGAAGACTCTGTTACTCATGACCAAACAAAGCAATATATATTTTCTTAATGGAAAATCAGATTTGAAAGCCAATAAAGATCTTTCCAGAAAAACCCTTAGTAATGAAACTCCATTCTTTGTACCTCTGTCAATGTAACCCACAGGAACTGGTAGAGTTTGCAGTTACAGCTCCCTGTGTCTAAACACCATGCCATATAAAATAGATGAAGCCTGGAGCAAATATTGACATGTTGATCAGTCAGAAACAAATGAGGTGCTCAGGACAACTCAAAGATGGGTTTGTTTTGGTTGGTTGGTTTTTGTTTTGTTTGTAGTATGACCCCAGTCAATTCTGAGACCGAAGGCAGTTTTAATTTTTCCCAATCCACTTTTATACCACTTTAATTACATTCAGGTATTAAGGACAAGTAGTACAATTAGGAATCAAGCAAAACAATAGTCAAGGGACAAGCAAGACAATAAACCAAAGCCCCATGATCACTGTGGAGATAGCCGTTTCTAAGGATGATCAAGATATTCAAGCCTACTTCTTTGTTCTACCCTAAAGCCAGATTCTTACTTCCTTGTCCTTGGCCAATATCAGGTCCCTGCCTGAACCTTTGTCATGGCCAGGGACCTGACATTAGCCAAAGATGGATTTTTTTTTTTTACTGAAGATGTCCTTTTGAAACCTTCAATGATTGTGCAGGCACCTGGTCTGAAACAGCACAGCTATCCTGGTGCCTGGCAACTAAGAAAGGCAAAGCAAAGCAAGGACTAGGTCCCAGAAGGACCAAGGACTCTATTCACAGGAGACCACAGAGTGAGGAGACGAGACAGGGAAGCAACCCTAGTCTTATGAGCCTCCCTCCCTACTCCTCATCTCTGCCTAGGCTTCCCATTGGCTGAACTCAGCCAGCAGCAACAGGCAGGGGAGACTCTTGATGTCTTTGCCATGGGGCATCCCCGAAGGATGGAGAAGACCAGCAGGAAAAAGAAGAGAGAAATGAGTAAGAGAGTGTTTTCACATCCAATGAGACAGGGTGTTTTTAAGTCGCTGCTGAGTGTACATGTGGGTTTGATGAAGCAGATGTAGCTGTTACACCTGATTCGGGAATTGTTTCCAAACAGAGCTTGGAGTAGGAAGTAAGGCAGGGCTTCTAATTTCCTTTTGTTGATGGAACAAACACCATGACCCAAAGCACTATGGGACAGGAAAGGGTTTATTTCAGTTTGTAGGTCACAGATTATCCCTGGGGGAATTTAGGCTAGGGACTCAAAGTAGAAACTATTGGAGGAATGTTGCTTGCTGGCTTGCTCAGGTGGCTTATGCTCAGCTCCCTTTTTTTTAAACAGCCAGGATCATCTGCATAGGAAATGGTACAGCCCACAGTGGGGTGGGCCCTCGATTTACAATCAAGGCAACAGACCATCGACACACCCATAGGCCAAACTGATGTAGGCAACTTCTCACTCTGGGAATTCCTCTCACACAACTCTAGGCTGTGTCCATTTGACAATGAAAGCTGACTGAGATAGCAGGCTAATGTGTCTTTATTGTTCAAATCGAATTTCTGTTGACATACCTACGGAAGTTTCTATACCAGAATATCCACTGTAGCATTAATGTTACCAAAAGAGTGGAATGCTAAATGTCAAATAGTCAGTTCATAGTATGCTCTACTGATTAAAAATATAAACAAACAAAACTTCCATACCTATGGAAAACTACATTGAATAATATTTAATAATACAACAAAGTATTTAAGATATAAATTTAATGCAAAAAAAAAAAAATAAATCAAGGTCCAGGACAGTATGAGATCTCAGCAAGTAAAGATGCTTATTGTATAAGCCTGAAAACCTGTGATCCATACCAGAATCACAAAAAAAGAAGAGAGAATAGAGCCTACGTGGTTCTCTTCCAACCTCCACATGTAGGCTGTGGCACACATGCCCACATACACATGTACACATACTGTAATAAAAAGAGATGTTTTCAAAAAAAAAATCAAGTTTTAAATTACTATACAGTAATGCTATACACTGTGAAACCCAACACTCTGTATTCTGTATCTGTACCCAAGACTCTATAAATTAATTCATGAATAAAATACAGCAAAATATTAGTTGTGGCTGACTCTGGCTGATAATGGGAGACTCGTCTCTGCTAACCAAGCAAACAGGAAAAAGAAGAAACAGAGACATCAGTATCAGCATGCTTCATGTCAGTGAGGAAAGCAAGCTTTTCTTTTCAGGTGGCTATGCTGTCCAGTTCTCCAGGGCCTCTGAGTCATCTCAAAGAACTCTTGGTAGAGGAAGGAACTGGAGACAGTTCTGAACCCTTCTCCCTCAGATGGGAAAGACGAGATCATAAAGACTAATAAAAATCACAAGCCTTGGATCTGTGACGTCTTAATGGGTGATTTAAAGTCAGGCTTTAATTGCTTTAAACAAGGAGCTCTAAAGTTAATGGCTCTTTCCAAACACATGCTCTCCCATTTTCGTTAAGGGATAGCACGTATTATGTGCCAGTCCCCAAAGCTGCAGTGACACTTTCTTGAGCCAAAGAAACCCTTGAGGGTTGTGGCAGAAAAGCCCTTACGTTTTAATACCCTTCCCAGAAGACCAGACTTTTTATTTTATACACAAAATACTATGCGGATTTTTTAAACTTAATATGTGCCCTATATTTCCATCATCCCCTCCCCCTCCACCCTCCAAGTCCTCTCACATGCCCACACTCACTCTCAGATTTATACCTGTTTCCCTAGTTATTATTTTTACATATATGCACAAATTAATACATAAATACAACCTGCTACAACCATTTGGCCTTGCTCATATGGATATGTTTCTAGGGCTGGCGGCTCTTTTATATATATATATATATATATATATATATATATATATGTGTGTGTGTGTGTGTGTGTGTGTGTGTGTGTGTATACACATTATATATGTGTATATATAATGTATACGTATATATATACATGTATATATAACATATATATGAGAACATATATATATATATATGAATTCCTATGCTACATCCGCTGTCATTGCTTTATTCCATAGATGACTGAGGAAGCCTATCTAAGGTGAGAGTGGGCAGTGACTTGGACCTGTGCTACGGTTTATATCTGAAAAACTCCCTAAGGGCTCATGTTTGCTCTCCAACTAGTAGTACTATTAGAGGAAGTTGCTGAACCTATGCACCTGGGCACAATGGGATCCTACCTTGGTGAAAGGTTCAAATCCAAAACGTAGCACAGCTAAGATACAAGAGAGAAAGATGTGCTATCTACAGCAGGCAAGAGGATCTTGGAAGCTAATTCCGAAACAAAACCTTCTTGGAATAAAATCTTCACGGAGATTTTGTATTCGTGAAGCCTATACATATTCATGAAGACTTCCTATTCATACTCATTTATGAGCATGCTCAGTTAACGTCACACAGATTAACGTGGTGGACAAAAATGCTTCACAGCATGCCAGCTTGTACCATGTTTTAGCTAAAAACAAAAGAAAGGATATTTTGAAAGTGCATTAACACAAGTCTCTGCCCCTGAAGGATGCATTGATTAATGGTTAATACCTCTATGAAGTGACCTGAAGAAGCAGGCGGCTATAGTCTGGTTCCTTACTTTCTGGTTAGAATATTATACAGCGAACTGTACCACCATGTTCAGATTTGACTATGCCTTCCCCACCATGATGGACCGAAACATGTGCTAAAACAAATATGTCCTCCCTAAGCAGTTTCTCTCAGCTGTGGTCACTATGACACACAACTAATTTATTCGGCAGGAAGCTTGAGACATTTCACTTATATCCATCCCTTCCAAATGGCTTCTGATTTCTGAGATTTTTATCAGCAAGACTAAGAAGAACATTTGGAAAGGCAGTCCTTACAGCCTCCAAAAGGACCTTCATATATAAAAGTCCCAACTTGGTATGCCCCTTGGATCTCTATCTACCTGATCAACTCAAACAGACACAGTGGGACTGGTCAGAGAAACACAACCACTAATGTAGCCAAAAATCAGTATGAATGGCCCAAGGTTGCTTGGACCATGTGACAAAATGGATCATGACAGGACATGTTTTAATCACTTAAAATGCTTTCGAAGAAGATCTAATGGAATGAGAAATTTCTCGTGATATAATATAAATGCAAGAAGAAGGGGGAGGGGGAAGAAGAGGAAGAGGAAGGAAAAGGACAGGGTGGAAGTACAGGAGTTACTTGGCAGAATATCATCCATGAGAACAAGTATTGAGTAATGAGAATTTTAAGAAAAATTGTTTCCCTACAAGGCTCTTGGCAAGTAATACTTGGTGGCTACTGTAAAGAATTCCTTCATTTCCATTTCCTTATGGTCCTGGGGATCAAATCCAGAGCCCTGCACACTCTAAGTTGGTGCTTTCTTCTCTTTTATATAAAAAATAAAAAAAAAAAACCTGGATTCACAAGAATGTCTTTCTTTCTGTCTTTTGTCTTTGAAATGGTTTCACAGAAAGGCACATTTAATAATAGCCTTGTTTCTGACCTCCACTGTAATTCATGTACTGAGCAGAAAATTTAAGAAGGCAGGAAGCAAATAAAAACACCATGAATTTCACTTGTCCTCCCAGTCCTTCACCTCCCAGATGGCCATAGAACATTTGCAGCCCCTTCCTGTTTTTTGTCCCAAGTCCCAAGAACAATGGACTCTGTAGTGTCTGTGTGTATCTATAAACCACAGAACTAAAGCACTCTCCAACTCTGTCAGCAAGTCTTACCTGTATCATGTCTCATTTGTTAGCTAAAAACAAAGTACATTTTTAAACAAACACACTCTAGTAAGCCATCAAAACTACTGACCAGCCATCCCTTCCCAAGACAGTTTATATCCAATTAATGAGTATGTGAATGGTTTGTTTCAAATGAATGAATGAATGAATGAATCAGTAAGTAAATACTGTGAATACTGTAAAAATGCTTCCAAACCAGGAGGGGAAAGTAGGGAGTCTATGTTACACAGCTGTTCTCTGGCTGGAAACCTTCAGCAGTGAGACAACAGGAGGAAGAGTGCCTGGGAGGAATCCTCTGTCCAACACAGGAATATCTAAACCATTTGCAACTCATGGTTTGGTAAGCACAGTTCACTCTTTATAAAGCTTTATTTTTCTTTGATCCACTGGGTTTTAACTGTTTGACAGCTGTATATTCTATAAGAGAAATAAAAATGTAAGAAGGAGGTTTAATTGGCTTCCACTGGCTGGAGGCACTCTGAGTTTGTAAGTCCTCTCATCATTCTCATCTTAGGATTTTCTGACCTGGCCAGGGCTTTTTCCACTACATCTCATGAGCACCTGGAGGTAAGAACCAACAAGTCTACAGACTGACTTCAGCCCAATGCTATTTCCAGATTCAGAGCTGCTTTCCAGGGGTAGCCCCATCCAAGATGGGCTTGGGCCTTCCACATCAATCATTAATAAAGCAAAGGCACTTCCTCAACTGAACTTCACATTTCCGAGATCACTCTAGTTTGTGTCAAATTGACCAAAACTAAGCAGGAGAGTGGCCTTGTTGCATTTGGACTGTTATGATAAAACACTATAGCTAAGGTAACATACAAAGAACAGGAACTTATTTCCCATAGTTCTAGAGGCTGACAAGTCTAAGATCAAGGCATGAGCATACTTAGTGTCTGCCTTCAGCCTCTGATGGAGACTTAAACACTGCCTTGTCCTGGGAGAAGGACATGTCCTCAATGGTAGACAGCAGAAGAACAAGAGGAGGATAAAAAGCTGCCAACCAATCCCATTCATGGAAAACTCTACCCTCATGACTTAGTCTGCTCCTGGGGGCCCATCTCTAGCACAGTTGCATTAATCACTAAACTTCAACATGAATTTTGGAGGAGATAAAACTGTTCAAACTATTATAGATAGAAGAACCCAGCAGAAGCCAGATCATACAGAGCCTAGTAGAACATGCTTGTACTTTTAAGTACAAAAAGAAACATAGGTTTGTGAGCCTCAGAGTAATGAAATCAGATATATCGTTTTAAGGGGTGACTCTGGGGACTGCTATTCTGGAATAAGAAGCACTAGAAACACAGAGAAGCATGGATAATCATTCTACTGGCACAGACACATGAATCGGGATGTTCATCAGTTGTTTAAGATTTGCTCAAAAGAAAACTTTACAAGAAGAGGGGAAATGTCTAGCATGTAATAAGCACTCGCATGCTCTAGCAGCCTTGATGTGTGCATAATTGGCATCATGTAACTGAGACAGTGAGCCTAATCCACAAAGATCAACAATGTAAGTATAGGTGTCCTGGCTCCACAGTGATCCCTTGCTTATTCAAATATTAAAGTGTTACAATTAAATATTGTACAATATATACTTAATAGTAATATAGGTAATATATTTGTGTTGTGGGATCCTATATCTCTCTTTATGTCATAGATAAGGTCAGTGATAATCAGCACATGTAAATGACAGACTGCCCCTAGCATTTCACACAATTCCTCCTCCTATCAAGCAGCTGATTTTGTCACACAAACCCTACTAGTCTTTTGAGGAAAAGGGAAGCTGCTGATACAGCTGAGGTATTTGAGAACTTTTATGTCCTAAAGTATGGGACAGCTTCCCTGTCCCATACCCCCACCCTCACCTTGGGCTATTTCAAGAGAGAGTCTTTCATGGCAGGTTGTTGACTGTAGCAGCCCAATTCTTGAGCCAAGCTCCTTCTTTAAATGCATCCTGTGATTCCACCCATTGAGATTCCGTGTGAGCCTTTGAACTTTCAACAGTGTCTCCCTTTACTTTCTACCCTGATAAGAGGACAGGGAAGTAAATGTCTGTGAGTGAAGGGCTTTTATAGTGTGATAATGTGAAGGTCAGGAGAAGGGAGCTTACTCCCTCTCCCCTCCTGAGCCTCCCACAGAGAAGATTTCTAACATAAAGATCAGGAAAGGGCAGAGGCAAGATGAGCAACCCCCTTTTTTCTCAAACACTTTTGGGGGAGGGCAGTGGTGACAAACTCAGAGATGCTTGTCGAATTTCAACAATAGAGATTCCTGCCAACTGAGAAAGGGCAAAGAAGAATACAAGTGCCTGCTTCCCCTTCATCATTGTGTCTGCATGGCGGGGTGTTCTCTGCTCCTTGATAATATTCACTCCCCCTGCTTTGGTTTTTGTGTCTTCTGAACCGAACTATACCTAAATGAGCTAAGCGGGCTACCCCAAAGGTGGGGAGAGATATTGAAAGGCTTAGATCATTTCAGTTGCTATTCATGGGACAAACAAAAAGGCCTTCACAGGGGAAGCAGAACAGGACACACCCACACATCTTTAAGTCACGTGAGACGGTAAGAAGCACATTCAGTCTGCTGAGATTTTTCTGAATGTGGCTTTTCATCAGGGTGCTGGTGAATATTGATCTGCAATCACTTAAAAAACACACTTTTGGGCATGTCTGTGAAGCAGGTTTTAGGTTGGATTAACTGAAGTGGGAAGACCCACTCTAAAGATGAGCATCATCATCCCATGGGCTGGCAGCCTGGACTGAATACAAAAGAAAGAAGTATGCATTTACCATTCTCAGCTGTGGACCACTGTGACCATTGAGCCCCTGCTCCCCCTGCTCCCTTGCTCTCCCCTGCCCCCTTCCCTTTCCCCCATCCTCCCTAGTTCCCTGCTCCCACTAGGATGAACTATACCCTCAAAGTGTAAACTAAAATAAATCATTTCTCCTTTAAGCTATTTCTCCCAGGTATTTTGTCACAGCATGAGAAAAGTAACTTGTACCAGAAGTTAAGTGTTCAGTGCACAGTAGGTCTGAGTCATATAGCCCTAACCCCCTAGGCTGAGCTACTCTTAAAGAATGTATTTGATTGAATAGACTTTTAAAATGCTTACCAATGTTATCTCTTAGAAGCCTGTTCTTTTCTAATGAGAGACAGAAAGGGATCAGATCTGGAGAGGGGAGAAGGTAGGGAGGAGCTGGGAGGAGCAGGGGGAGGGGAAACTGTAATAAGGATATATTATATGAGAAAAGAGTCTATTTTCAATCAGAGAAAGAGGGGAACTAGCTCTGAGCAGAAACAGCTGACTCAGATGCCTGCCTAGCAAGAAAAGTAAAACAAAATAAAATGTTTACCAATTTAATTTTGATGGACTCTGCGAGCAGATTTTACAGAATAGACATATGAAGTTTCACAAAATGAGCACTTATGTCTCAGCAACTAGGTCAAGACACTGAATACATCCCAGCACCTAGAATCCTCTTTCAGGCCCCACTTTCCCTCTATACTACCAGAAGGTAGGCAAGTAGAGGGAAGATTTTAGTAACCTGGGCTCTACTTAGTTTGGATTAAACATGTCCTCCTCTTCTAATAATGCACTTGGAAGCCTAGCTCTTTTACCTGCATGCACACACACACACACACACACACACACACACACACGTATGTGCACACACATTTGCACACACATGCATGCACATACACATGCACATACACCCTCACACACTCCATACACATCACATGCTCTACACCCTACACATAAGCACACATACACACATGAATACATACACACAAGATCATACACTATACATACTCCCACAAACTATCTCTTTGTCTCTCTCATAGAAAGACTCTCTTCCCCTTTCCCCCACCACCACACACATAAGAAGGTTCCTCTCCGGAGAGGCCCTTGGTCCTGTGAAGGTTCTGTGCCCCAGTGAAGGGGAATGCCAGGGCCAATAAGTGGGAGAAGGTGGGGTGGCAGGCATGGGGAGGGGGAAGGCAACAGGGGTTTGTTCTTGTTGGTTTTGTTTGTTTGTTTGTTTGTTTTTTGGAGAGGAAACTGGGAAAGGAGAAATCATATGACGTGTAAATAAAGAAAATATCAAATAAATAAATAAATAAATAAATAAATAAATAAATATAGAAGGTTCCTCTCCAAACAATGTACCTTCGACCGCAACTACATTGGGCTATAAAAGGATCCCTCTCTACACAATGAAGTAAGTTTTCCTCCAGAATTTTGCATGCTTCTTTAATGATAAATTTTATGAAATAAATTTTTAAAGAACTCAAACATAAACAATTTAGGTACAAACACATTCCCAGGGCATTCTGGTACAAGGAACAGTAAGTCCAACCTGGTTTGGGTACAGTAAGGCAAAACTGTATCCACAGTTAAACTTTCAGGGAGAATCCACTATTTTACCCTCTTATGCCTATACATAATTGGGCATGCATATTATCAAAATCAGATGCATAGTGGGAAGGGCATGCAAAGTAAGAAAATGACTATATGATCTGTTCTTATCCGTCAAAACAGAAAACCACCACTTTTACTGAATCCCTTAATAACCAATCTCCTCTTTCCCTTGAACTGCACAAAAGGAAGCCCCAAACACTAATAGAGGCCCGGCAGAACCCTCATTCTTATGGCCTGCTGTAGCTCTTGATGGTGTGGCCCTCTCTAATCTGCATCATCATTTCCTTTTAATAAAGTTTCCTTTCTGCATATGCATGCCTTTGTCTTTATTCCAATACTTTGAGTAAGAGGCCAAGTACCAAGAAACATCTGGCCAAGACCCCACCAGTAATATGCTCTTCCAGAAAAATGCTCTCTTTGTCAATACTGATTATTTTCTTTCTGGCTCTGAGCTTCATAGAAACAGAATCCTACAGCCTGTGCTCCTCCCTGCTTGCCCCCTCCCTCTTTTTTTCTCACCATGTTTTTCATGTTTTCTCACCTTTTTATCACACCATGTTTGTGATGCTCACAGACCCGGCTGCTTCCCACTAGGCCCCATCTCTCAGTACTGGGGGACAGAGGACTAAGTTACCAAAGCCTATATGAATTTCCGAGAGGACAAAGGCATGCAGACTGCAATAGAGTCTGGCAGTTTTCTAGAACCTCTGGAGTAATTCACATTCCCACCTCTTGGGTTCCCAGAGACTGTGGTGATGCCAGTACAAGCCCAGAACTGTCAGCATGTCCCAGAAGTTTGGAAGGACAGTGACAAAGGAGACACCATATTTGAGAGGTGCAACCCTAGATTTTGGTGAAGAATTTATTCACAAACTATCTTCCAGAACTTTATGTGTAGATATTTATTTCGGTTCAGGTCATTTGTTACAACGATATTTGGGAACTCATACATACAAAAAGGGCTTTGGAATTGGATAGGGAGTAGAAAGGCTGGAAGAAACACAAGACTGTTACAGTAAAAGCTAGTTTGCCTTAAGTAGATTACTGCTAGAAAGGTGGACATTGTGGGTAAACCTTAGAAGGAAGAGGGGGGCAGAGTGTTGAAAACTGAAGAAGAGTGACCTTTGTTATGCTGTGGCAGAATGCTAAGCTTTTGCAAAAGCATGGCTCCTTGATATTGATCCTCAGTGTTCAGCTAAAGAGACTTCTAAGCATCGTTTCAAAACCACAGCTCTGCTTTTTCTTATTGTTTATAGTAAAACATGAAAAGAAATAGATCAAATGATTTCTTTAAGCAAACAGATGATGTGATGATTTGGGAATTTCTCAGCCTGTACAGACTGTTGAAGGTTTAAAAAAAGAAGAGACTGTGATGAACCCATGACCTACAGACAAGCCCAAAGGCATGATGGGAAACCTTTGGATAACACTGAGGGAATCCGGCATGATAATAAGTTCCCTGAACTATCTCAAAGAAACTCTAAAACCTTAGCTGGCTTAATCTGAAAGCAAGAGAAAGATGATCAAGTGAAAGAGATATAAGGCTTCCAGAATTCTACAGTGGGAGATAGGTCCACAAAACTGTTCAAAAATACTGATTATTTGGAAAGTTACAGTGATGGCTCATCCTCATGGTCAACTTGGCTGGATTTAGAATCATTTGGAAGACACAGTTCTGGGTATGTCTGTGTGGGTGTTTCTAGAGAAACGTAATTCATTAGAGTCTTAGTTAGGTCTTCTATTACTGCACTGAAACACCATGATCAAAAAGCAGGTTAGGAAGGAAAGGGTTTATATGGCTTACACTTCCATATCACTGTTTCATTAAAGAAACTCAAGACAGGAACTCCAACAGGGGAGGAAGCTGTCTGGAGGCAGGAGCTGATGCAGAGGGGTGCTGCTCTCTGGCAGACTCTTCATGGCTGCTCAGTTTGCTTTCTTACAGAATCCAGGACCACCAGCCCAAGGATGGCCCCACCCACAGTGGGCCAGCCTTCCCACATCAATCACTAATTAAGAAAATGCCCTACAGGTTTGCCTCAAGCCCTATCTCATGGAGGCATTTTCTCAGTTGAGGCTTCCTTCTCTCCAATGATCATCCCTTATGTCAATTTAACATAAAACTGTCCATCACCACAGGAAGGGCCCACTCGGAACAGGGGCAGCAGCACGATCTCACATGTAGGGATTCCAAACTGAATGCAAAAGAGAAAAGGAGCTGAGCAAGGCCCTGACAGAGAGTGTCACGTGACCGGCCTTCTTGCCCTCTTGTGGCCACAACAATAGCAGTTCTTAGTTGCCCTGCTCTTTAGCAGAATGAATTATAACCTGAAGATGGTGACTGAAACCAAACCCTTCCATCACCAAGCTGCTTCAGGCAGTTATAATGTCAGAGTGACAATGAGAAACTTAAGGAATGCAGAGCTAGAGGTTGGGAGTGAATGGGAAGCGTCACAAGCTGGGATGGAGACATGTCTCCCTAATACCTTGAGACCTCAAGAATTTGCCATTCTGGATTTCCAACCTGTTTAGAGTTACTCCCTCCTTTTCCACTTGCCTACCTCTCCATCTTGGAACAGAAATGTCTCCACGTGTGTTTCTACATTTCATCTGCTGGTTTTGGAGACAGGGTTTTATAGAGTCCATGATCCTCCAGCCTCTGCCACCCCCAACACTGAGATTGAAGGTAAGCACCACCATAATAGGCAAGATTAGGAACTCTGAGCTCATGAGCTTTAGCTATGATATTTTCAACTGCAATGAAGGTTGCAGTGGCCAAGACTTTGGGGGTGTTGTTTGAGCATGCTGTATATATTGGATGGATTTAAATCTTTAAAGATTAAAGATCAGTAAATTGACCGTGCCTCTCCCAAAGTATCTCCCCATTCTAATCCAGAACCTAAAATCATGCTCTGTCTTTTGATGTTGACATCAGTGGAGTCTATGTTGCCTCCGCTGACATGAAACTCACTGTGTAGTGCCCAGACTAGCCTTCAACCTGCCATGATCTCCTTGCCCTGCCTCCTGAGTGCTGGAATTACAAACAGACACAAATATACCCAGTTAGATGGTTTCAGGCTGTTTTTAAAGGGGGTGATAAATTAAGTACCTCAAGGTAGAGGGATTACCTCGGTTATCCAGCTGGGCTCTATAATGCAGCTGTGTATACCATTTTTGAATATAGTAATCAGCTAAGGGATACTGCCACAAAGCCTGACAATTTAAGCTGGATCCCCATGACCCACATAGTGGAAAGAAGTAATGGACTTAACTCTTGATAATTGTGCCTTGACCTCCATAGGCATGGTATGACATGAGAGTATACTCATGTGTGTGTGCACACATATGCATGTTGTCCTTAGTTATCTACACATCCCTCTACATTCTTATCATCCAAGCTTCCACAGTACAGCTCACCAAGTTCAGCATTCAATGGGCTTTTCTCACTCAAAGTTCCAAAGCCCGTCCATAATCCTCACAAAAACAACATGGTCAGGTGTGCTGACATCAATGCCCCACTATCCTGATACCAATCTCTGTCCAAGTTAGGGTAACTATTGCACTGAGGAAACACCATGACCAATGCAAGCTGTGGGGGAAAAGGGTTTATTAGGCTTCTACACCATAGTCTATTACCAAAGGAAGTAAGAACAAGAATTCAAGCAGCACTGGAACTTGGAGGCAGGAGCTGATGCAGAAGCCATGGAGGGATGCTGCTTACTGGCTTACTGGTCCTGCTTTCTTATAGGACACAAGACTGCCAGGCCAGGGATGGATGGCACCACCCACAATGGTATAGGCCCTCATCTATCAATCACTAAGTAAGAAAATTCCCTACAGCTGAATCTTATGGAGACATTTTCTCAGTTGAGATTCCCTCCTCTAGATAGCTCTAGCTTGGGTCAAGTTATCATAGAACTAGCCATCATGAGTGACCCCTTATCAACCTGATACATAAGCATACCACTGCTAAGCCACTTTACTTTCTTGTCCATCCCCAAGATAATACATGAATTTCAACATTAAAATATAAACATTCCAAATTTTTAAAGTCCTAGAGTCTAAAAATTCAAACATTTAAAAATCCAGTATCTTTCAAATATAGTCTCTTTGAAAATCCAAAGTCCTTGTAACATTCCAAAATCTCTTTAAAAGTTTAGAGTTTCTCAACTGTAGGCTCCTGTAAAATCTAAACAACAACAAAAACATCAAAAAAATCTTACTTCAAGAAGGAAAGATCCAGGCACAGTCACAATCAAATCAAATCAAAACCAAAGTCCAACTATGTTAAATGCTCAGTATCCAACATCTGGGATCCACTTAGGATTTTCTGGGACTGTCCAAAGGGCTTGGTTCACTTCTCTTACTCTGCCTTCTACAGCATACACAGCTTGTCTTCTAGGCTCCAGCTGACTCCACTCCACCTCTGTCACTATCCCTGGTGGACATCTCACTATACTGGCATCTCCAAAATGCTGGGGTCTTCTGCAGCAACTGAGCTGCACTTTCCCCAATAGCCTCTCTGTAGCTCTCTGCATGGTGCCAACCCTCAACTTCTCTGCATGGCTCCTTCAATTCTGGGCTTTCAATTACTACTGAGGCTACCAAGCCTTCGCCAGCGGCCTATCCTGGCCTCACAGTGCCAAGCCTCAGCTGTCTTCATGTCTTCAAAACCAGTACCACTGGGGTGACTCTTCCACTATCAAATTCCGTTGCCAGTGTAAGCTACAACCTTGGCCACCTCTGGAGCACAGCTCCTGTGTGAAGACTCTGAGGAAACACTCCCCACAAGATTTTACCTCAATGGTGCTAGTCTATTCTTAATCACTACTCATTTCTCAACTCCACCTAACCAGCATCAATTATCCTAGTAAAGCAAAAGTTTTGATTTATTGGTGTTGGTCTGTTATTAATCACAGATGATTCTGCAGCTCCAGCTGACCAGAACCAGAGAATCCTAACTCAAGATTTGGAAGAGGTCCAATAGAGTCTTTTAAGTGACTCCCAAACTTCCCAGTAGACCTTCACAAGCCAGGCCTCTACAGCAGTTCAGCATGTCTCTCAATGTTCTTATCTTCCAACCTCCCACAGAAGAGCTCACCAGTCTTTCAACATTCAATGGGCCTTTCTCACCCAAAGTTCCAAAGTCCTTCCACAATCCTCCCCAAAACAACATGGTCAGGTCTGCTGACAGCAATGCCCTACTTTTCTGGTACCAATTTCTATCCAAGTAAGGCTTACTATTGCTATGATGAAACAACATGACCAAAAGCAAGTTAGGGAAGGAAGCGTTAACGTGGCTTACACTTCCACATCATAGTCCATCACTGAAAAAAGTCATGACAGGAACTCAAGCCGGGCTGGAACCTAGAGGCAGGAGTAGATGCAGAGGCCATGGAGGAGAACTGCTTACTGGAGTGCTCCTGGTGGCTTGCTCACACTGCTTTCTTACAGAATCCAGCACCACCAGTCCAGGAATGGCACCACCCACAGTGGACTGGGACCTCTCCCATTAATCATTAGCTCAGAAAATGTCCTACAACTGGATCTTTTGGAGCCATTTTTCTCAGTTGAGGTTCCCTTTTCTCAGATGACTCTAGCTTGTGTCAAGTTGACACAAAACCAGCCAGCACATAAATAAATAAATAAACAAACAAACAAACAAACAAGCTAACAATTTTCAAAAATAAAAAATAGAATGCAGTCAGAGGAAAAATAACTAAAATAGAGAAGAAAATGTGAAAATGGATTTGAGTAAAGAGATTTTAAAATGCTACAGAAAACAGAGGCACACAAAGGCTTACGTACATGTCTATGCTTATCTATGCGCTAAGTACAAGGTTCAAATGCAGGCAGGCTAGTGCCCTGCTGCTCCTCCCAGACCACTATGCTACAGAGCTACTTGGAGATGGGAGAAGCAGCCAGGAGCCAATGTAAAATACAGTGATGATATCTGGTTTACTTTATTCCATGGGTTGTTTTGAATTTACTATATATTAAGTTGTATATTTAATATTATATATTATATTAAATATATTTAATATTATATATTAAAGAAAATATAGAATTAGTATTGCCCTGTAAATTAAATATATGATGATTATTTAAATGAACGCATCCAAGAGAATGCTCATGATTTCAAAGATAAATACAAATACAAATACGGAGCCCCTGGGGTTCACTCTACAGGAGGGGGGCCCAAACACTGAGCTGACAGCAACCTGAGTTTGGAGGAAGGGTTGATTTATTTTCTTCATCCAAAGTCAACCATGTCTACCAGCCAGGAAAGACATCCTCTCATTCCAAGCTAAATGTGCTTAGCAATGAAAGTCTAGACACAGTATGTCATCTCTACCAAGCGGAAAAATGAGACGTAAAGATGGATAATGTGGAAAAGTTTGACCCATTCTAATGACACTGTTACCACCAGAGCATTTATGATACAGCTCTCTGAGAACACTTTTTATCTTCCAGTGCCAGTGCCCAGACAGGAAACAAATCAACAATTCAAACCCTGACCTCAGCCCTAGAAAGTGTCCCCAGCTTATCTTCCCAGCTCACTCACAGGAGCTGGCTCCAAAGCCCTGCAGGCTGTTGCCAAAACTGAAATCTCCCTGCAAAGGCCCAGCGTCTCCTAGCATCATTTTCTTTAATGTTTACAAAATTATCTAAGCACCATTCTGAAAGAAGTTTAGAGAATAATCAAAGAGACAGAAACCACCCCAAGGAGTTGAGTTCCCCAGGGTCTAACTGAAGGGGAAGCATTTTTTGAAGCAGAAAACTCTAGGAGAAATGACTTGGGCATTTACAGACTGATTCCGGTTAGAGTTCAGCTCCCTCTCTCACTGCCTCCCTCATTTACCTTCTCTATGCTTCAGTTTCTCCCTCTACCATCCCACTCAGGGTGCTTTGGGAAGTCAAGAGGGGTCTTTAATTAATTCTCCATGAAGACACTAAGTAGAGACTAGAACCATCATAGGCAAATTACACTGACTGGTCATTCTATTCCCCAAGTCCTTTCAAGGGTGTTTGTGAGGTTTCTAGAATACAATGAATTCACAGAATTATTTCAAAGAACTTTAGGTGGTAGCCCCATATAAAACCCCTTGTTGATATCAGCTTAATCTACTGGGTCTTGCTACCACACTGGCTTTCTTGATCTTGTTCAAACATACAGCCTGTACTTGCACCAGGGCCGTTGCACATGCTGTTTCTCTACTTGAAAGGCTTCTTCCCTGATATCTCCTGAGAATATTGGAAATAGCAGTGCTCCCGAGTCTATCCCCAGTCTAGCACATGCTAACCTCCCTTGGCTTCCTTTTCTCACTACCATCTGGCAAGTATTCTCACTTACTTATTTTTAATAGAATCTCCCAGATGAATGAAGACTCAGAGCTGTCTTCCATATTCTGTGTGACCAGAACTTAGTCTCTTAAAGTCAGCTAAACATTTGTTGGAAGAATAAAAGAAAGGAGAGAGGGTAGGAAAGAGAAAGACTGTAACCAAGTGAGAGCTCATCCATGGGCTATTGCTAAGTATAGCAGGAAAGAAGAGATGGATAACCCCTTCTCCTGCCCCTTGAGTCCAAACTCTGCCTTCTTCAGGGAGCAGTCATGTCCCTGCAAGAGCAGCACAGTCAAAACAGCAGGGTCTGTCCCCCTGGAGCAGGTGGCCTGTCACTCTGCCTTGACCAGACTCACTCCAGACATCCTCAGCTGACACAGGGAAAGGCAGACCATAATCATAATCATGCTTATAATAGCTAGCACATCCTGGTAACAGCTCAGGCACCAGTAATATGGAGGTGGGTCTCTAGGGTGCCAAGTTTAATGTAAGCAGATGAAAACAGTTTGCTCCTCCCTCAGCTAAGATAGGAAGCAAGAAAGCAACCATGCCGGGATGTGGTGAAAGAGAGATCCAAGTTTGGTTCCCAACACCATTGTAGGGAAATTTATGGTCTCCTGTCGCTACAACTCCAGAGGTTCTGATATTTCTGGACATGGTAGGCATCTATGCTCCGTGTGCACACAGACACCCACACACACAGGCAAACATGCACACAGGTAGGCACACATGTACATACACGTGTGTACTATCTTAAGTGTGTGTACCACTCCTATGGCAAGGAGCAACATAGATCATACATGTCTAGCTATGGATCTAGATCCCAAGGAAAAACTCCCGGGTCTGCTTGCTGATACTGAGGCTACAGAGAGACTAGATCTGCGGTGTTGGACAATAGAAATCAGTTCCCCAACATGCCATGGAGAATTCTCTCAGTGCTTTAAGGATCTGCTGTAAACTGAAGGCAGCTGCAACTTCTTCAATGTAGCTGTACTTTTCTACCAGAGGAGAGCATCTAATCCTTCTGTTTGTTGTTAGCATGTGTTAATTATAAATTTCATTATGATCACATATATATATATATATGTGATCACATATATATATATATTAATATATATATTATATATATATGGCCTATTTTACCGGTGAAGCATGTCTTTAATACCAATGCTTGAGGAGTAGAGGCAAGCAGATCTCTGTGAGTTTGAAGACAGTTTGATCTACATATAGTTCCAAGTCAGGTATAGTTATATAGTAAGACCCTGTATCAAAAACAGAAGGGATGGGAGGAAAAGGAGGAGGAGAAGGAGGAGGAGGAGGAGGAGGAGGAGGAGGAGGAGGAGGAAGAGGAGGAGGAGGAGGAGGAGGAGGAGGAGGAGGAGGAGGAGGAGGAGGAGGAGGAAAGGGAGAAGAAGAAGAGAGAAGAGAGGAAGAGAGAGAATGGATTTTGATTCTATTCAGCCTCCTTTTCTCTCTATTCTTCCTTTAAAGATAAAACAGGACTGTCCTTGGCTGGTCAACAGGTGAAAGTGAGGTCACTGGGCATTAAGGAGACTGGCAGCTTCTATCCTGACCTTTGGAAGTCAACAGCTTCAAAAGTGGAACACTACAGATCACTTTAAGGACTTTAAGGTTAAGGAGCCCAGACATCAGACAAAATGAGTCTCTATGTGCAGAGGAGAAGCAAACCAGCGTCGGGGTTCCATCTTGAGTGTGCAGGGTCACTCACACTGCAGGGCCACCCTTGTACTGCAGGCCACTCTCACACTGCAGGGCTGCCCTCGTACTGCAGGGCTGCCCTCGTACTGCAGGCCACTCTCACACTGCAGGGCCACCCTCACACTGCAGGGCCACCCTCACACTGCAGGCCACTCTCACACTCCTTGCACATGGACCCTCCAGCCAGCTGTCCTCATCAGGGCCATGGAGATCAAAGGAAAGCACTTGAGTTCAAACAGTGACAAAATGGTCACCATGGGCTTTTAAAACTGTTTACTTTGGAAATTGCCCACATTGCAGCAATCCAGGGCTGGTGCAAAACTATCTGACACTAGACACTTGACAACCTTACTTCTAGGACATTCTACTGGGACAGTGAGAAGACCCTTCTACCATTCAGTTTGTTGGTCAACTTCCCCCATCCGGGAAAGTTTTTTTTTTTTTTTTTTTTTCTGGGGACCCTGCGTAAAAGTAGCTCCCAACAAAAGGTATGGAGTCACATTTTACCCCACTTTCCAGTCAAATGGCTGTACGCATTCATTGTTCTGCTAGTTGGTAATAGAATCTACCATTGTTCCCTTGAGAATAAGCATGCCTGCCTTCTGATGGCTACAGTCCTTATCAGAAATCTCTCTACAAACAGAAACCAAAACCCATAAGCAGAACTTTCCAGAATACTTGGCCAAACAAAAATCGATCTTCAAAAGAAAAGGGTTATAAATTCTTCTAAGACTGCTGTAATGAAGACAAAAAAAAAAAAAGCATTTATCTCTCATTTATACAGTTCTTAGGGGTCTCGTTTCTGTTTAAGAGTGTAAAGGAACGTTTTTTAAAATTTCCCTTTCCGATTCTCCCGAGTAAGGGCCCAAACAGTAAAATATCATTTACAACAGACATTACATCATAACACAGCAATGCTCTCCTTACAAACTCAACACACTTTTGCCACTCAAACCTCAATCCACTGGTGCACAAAGGTGCTGGTTAGGCCAGGTTCCTGAAATCAGAGCTGTTACCACACTGCCCCCTCATGGGTAGTGCTGATTTTGCAGCTCGGGTTCCAAAATTCCATACATATTTGAGAGTTCACAATTCTGAAGTAGGTAATGTTATCCTCCTTGGTGCCATGGGGCTTGGAGGTGAGGAAGAACCAGCACAGATATCCAGAAGTCCAATACGTGTTGTATGATACAATCTCCTGGGTTTTTTTTTCATTTAGGACTTGAAATCTGGAACTAGAAGTACGTGGGGGTAGGGGGTGACAGCATCTTCAACAAATGATGCTGGTCAGACTGAATATTTGTATATAGAAAAATACAAATAGATAAGTATTTATTGCCTTAACAAAACTCAAGTCCAAGTGAATCAAAAACCTCTGCATAAAACCAGACACACTGAACCTGATAGAGGAGAACACATCGGCACAGGAGACAACTTTCTGAATAAAACATGAATAGCTCAGGCACTAAGATCAACAATAAATGGGACCTCAAGGAAACCTTCTATAATGCAAAGGACACAGTCAATTGGACAAAGAGGCAACCTACAGAATGTGAAAAAATTTTTACCAACTCCACATCTGGCAGAAGGCTAATATCCAAACAATATTAAAAAAAAAAAACAAAAAAAACAAAAAAAAAAAAAAAACCAAAAAACAAAAATCTTTAAAAAAAAAAAAACAAATAATCCGATTTTGAAATGGGGAACAGATCTAAACAGAAAATTCTCAACTGGGTAATCTCTAATGGCTGAGAAACACTTTAAAAAATGTTCAACATCCTTAGCCACCAAGGAAATGCAAATCAAAATGACCCTGAGAGTCTCCCTTACACCTGTCGGAATGGCTATGACCAGAAACACAAGTGACATCTCATGCTGGTGAGGATGTGAAGCAAGGGACACACTCCTCCATTGATGTGGGAGTGCTCATTATGGAAATCAATAAGATGATTTCTCAGAATATTGGGAATTGAATGTCCTAGAGACTGCTCTATACCACTCCTGTGCATATATCCAAAGGACACCCCTCCTACCACAAGGACACTTGCTTAACGATGCTCATAGCAGCTTTAGTCATCATAGCCAGAAAATAACCTAGATGTCCCTCATTCTAAGAACGGATAAAGAAAATGGGGTACATTTATTATTGTTCAGCTGTTTAAAAATATTGTATTATAGAATGTACAAGCAAATGAATGAAACAAGAAAAAAAATCATCCTGAGTGAGTGTACTGGCTGGTTTTGTGTGTCAACCTGACACAGACTGGAGTTATCACAGAGAAGGGAGCTTCAGTTGGGGAAATGCCTCCATAAGATCCAGCTGTGGAGCATTGTCTCAATTAGTGATCAAGGGGGTAGGGCCCCTTGTGGGTGCTGCCATCCCTGGGCTGGAAGTCTTGAGTTCTATAAGAGAGCGGGCTGAGCAAGCCAGGGGAAGCAAGCCAGTAAGGAACATCCCTCCATGGCCTCTGTATCAGCTCCTGCTTCCTGACCTGTTTCAGTTCCAGTCCTGACTTCCTTTGGTGATCAACAGCAATGTGAAAGTAAGCTAAATAAACCCTTTCCTCCCCAACTTGCTTCATGGTCATGATATTTGTGCAGGAATAGAAACCCTGACTAAGACAGTGAGGAAACCCAGACCCAGAAAGATAAATATGGTATGTACTCACTTATAAGTAGACATTAGACATTAAGTAAATGATAACCAAGTTACAATCCATGAATCCAAAGAGTTTAGGTAAAGAGGAGGGCTCTGAGGTTGGAGGGATGCATGCATTTCCCTGAAGGGAAAATAGGATAGATTTTGCAGGTGAACTGGAGGGAAAGGGAGAGTTAGGAGCAGGAGGGATCAGACTGAGGGAGAAGGGATGGAGGAAGGAAAAAAAAAGAGTATGGGTAGAGAAAGCTAAGACTGGAGGGATTTGGAAACCTAATGCCTTGGAAACTCCTGGAATCTATAAGGGTAACCCTAGTGAGGACTCCTAGTAAGGGGAACGCAGAATCTGAACTAGCCATCTCTTGTAGCTAGGCAAGGCTTCCAGTGGTTGGGACTGGGTTGCATTCAATTGAATTATTTGGCGGCCAAGGGGGTCCTGTGGAGATTCCCAAACAACCCAAGCTGATGCTAGGACAGAGTGTTGCTCTCCACAAACTGACAGTGGGGCTCCATTGCAGAGGATAACTTCCATTCAGCTCATTAAGCATGAAGAGGTCAAGCTGGTGCCAGTATGGAACCTTCACACCTACATTCATGTCTTTTTGGTGCAGGAAAGAACTCTGTAGGCTACTGAAAGAGACAGATGGGCACCAACTAAACCACTTTGACCTACAGTCTGTTCTGCCTGCAAGATATGCTGGGGAAATGGTGGTGCAGAACATGTGGGAGTAGCCAACAGATGCCTGAGGCCCACTCCACAAGTGGGGATCCCACTCCTGACACTGCTTGGATGACCAGGAACCAGAGACTGGATAGCCCAGAGACCTAGGGTGGAACCAAACATGACTGGTATAAGAAAATAAATAAATGAAATGATTCCTAATGATATTCTGCTATAGTCATAGATTGACACCTTGTCCAGTCACCATCAGAGAGGCCTACTTTGGCAGCAGATAAGAGCACATTCAGACCCACAGCCAGACATTATGCAAAGAGAGAGTCTAAATTGGAAGTTCCCATTATGTCCCTCCCTCAGAGCTCAGAGAATCCCTTGGAAAGGGGAAGAAAAGATTGTAGGAATCAGAGTGTGGAGGACACCGCTGAGTCAACGAAGTAGGGTGTGTATGAACTCACAGAGGCTGTAGTGGCAACCACAGGGCCCTGTAGGAGTCTGCAACAGGTTCTGCATGTATGTTATGGCTGTTAACCGGTGTGTAAGGAAAAGTCCTAAATGTGGGAGTGTGTCTTTACCTTTTTTGCCTGCTCTTGGGACATTTTTCTTGTTGTTGGATTGCCTTCTCCAGGCTCAGTGTGAGGGCTTTTTGCCTTGTCTTACTGTGTTTTGTTTTGTTCTGCTTAGTTGTTGTATCTTGGAGTCCTGCTCTTTTCTGAATGGAAACAGAGGGGGCATGGATCATATAGAGAGGGGAGATGGGAAGATGCTGGGAGGCATGGAGAGAGGGCAAACTGTGGTACGGTTGTATTGTATGAAAAAAAGAATATTTTCAATTTTTCAAAAAGCCTTTTTATGCCTAAAATCTGCATCCCATTTTCATGCCCAGTTTACTATCCAAAGTACAGGGAACACCTCAGGACAGAATGCAGAAGGAAATTAATACACATAGGCTAGTGAGACATGTCATTACACACTGCCACCCAGATCTGACTTAGTCCTTGCAACCACAAGAATTTAGGAAGAGGTGTCATTTCTCTGCTGACATAATCACTGGGAACTTGAGCTGGGAGAAAGGGTACGGGGGAGGGCAGGGGAGAGGGATGCCAAAGTGCACTGGAAGAGATGGGTATGGTCAACACATTGTACTTATGTATGAGGCTCAAAATGAAAAAGACTTGAAATGGTCGTGGGACGTGACCCTTGCATATTTGCACATAGGTAGATATGCACATGATGGTATTACGTGCCTTGCCATCCATCTAGGAAGTGGAGGTGCAGACTCACTCAGCACAGCTGCACCTGACTCCAGAGTGTGTTCTTGCCCTGTTGTGCAGCTCTGCTTCCCCAGCAGGCTTAGACAGCTCCAAGCCTGCTAAGCTGGTACATGCTAGAGCTCAGACTTCCAGCGCTGGTGCTCATTGGTGAGGAAGCTTTCTCTGAGCGCTTAAGTCCACATAGAGTGTGCTAGATGCAGACATTGGGTGGTGCTGTTCTGCTAGATTTGCCAGTGAAGCGTGGTTCCCATTCTGTCCCTTCTGTGGAACAGGGCAGTGACCCACAGCTCTCAGAGGATCCTGTATTGCTCAGCAAGCCCTGATCTTTCTTTCCACAGTCAATGCAACCAAACCCATTAGGTTCTAGTCAAATCTGTGTATCTATTCAGCATGTACCATTCACTCACTCGTCACCCATCTGAGAGGCAGACACCAGACACCTGCTGAAAAAAAACCACTGTGGGCTCCCAACAGCTTAGAACTGATAGCTTGGTCAGGGACACAAGCATTAATTCAACCCTCACAAGTAGATGCAAAATCCCTAGAGTTGTCAATGCTGTTCAAGAGAGGTTGGTCCCCAGGAGAAGGTAGCAAGGAGAGTTCACAAGTTCAGAAGGTTGGAAGCTAGTCTCAGGATAGGATGACCAGCCCAGTGGGAGGAGCTAGAATCATGCAGATAAAGAGAGGAGTCCCAGGTAAAAGGGTATGATGGGAGAGCCAAAGTGCCGGGATGCTGAAGGGGGAGTTCCATGGGCATGGTCGTAAAGCCAACTAGGCGCTATCCTGGGTTCTGCTTTACCTAAGAAAATGGACATAAAGTCAGTCATCTACCTCCACACTCGGGTTCCATATCTGTGGATTTGATCAACTCTATTGAAAAGGGCTGAGAGGGAAAAAATGCATCTGAGTGGAACATTTCACTGTCAGTTTTGTCTGTTTGCCATTATTTCCTAAATTATACAAATGACAAATATTTACATAGCATTATCCCTGCAAGCACAGCTCTCACCCCAAAGAGAATAAGGAAGTGTTTATTATAAGCCACATGTAAGTGGGCATGGCCTGAGAACTTGGATTGTCCCAAGAACATGTTCCACTGTCATGGTAGTTACATGAAGTTTTCTACCCACAGGACAAAAAAAGAAGTCATAAATCAAGATGCTTCTCTAATGTGTTGATGGGAACATCAGGTAGGGACTAATGATATCTCAAGATGATCTGCAACATCCCAACTCTCCATAATCATGATGTCCTAATCAGCCCTTATAAATCCTTAGCATAGGTTTGGCTTTTCTCTATGGGAATTTCCCTTTGGTTCACAGCATGCTTACTCCATTATGTGTATAAGTAATCTACAGGTGTTTGAGGTGAACAGAATAATTATAGAGGCTATATACAAATGCTGTGCCATGTTAAATAATGGTTCTGATAAACCTCAGATTATGATTATCAAGAGATGGTTGCGAGTTCTCTTTTCTTCCACCCATTGCTCAGTGGACTCATGAACTTCTAGAAAGACTCAAACTCCCAAAGACAAAGAACATATGTAGACCCTAGCCAACAAGTTGGGGGCAGGGATGAAGTCTACAGTGTTATAAAGAAGACCAAGAGAAGGGTGACTTAGATGATAAGGAGGATGGGGGATGGTAAAACCACACAGGAGAGGAATGAAAGGATGGGGGGGGGGGGGTTATACTGAAGGATCGGGGGAAAATGGTGTGCGGACATGGGGAATGGAGAACCACAAGGCTCACTTTGTTTGAAAATGTCATAGCAGTACCTAACTCATTATAATCCTTTAATTTTAAAGGATGAAAAAAGGGCCCAAAATTTGATATTCTTCTCCAATTTCTCCCCACCCCTGTTACAGCATTTTCTCTGTCCAATCACATGAGAGCAGTGACAGGCCTGTGATTGGACAGGAATAGAGGGGTGGAGCTAAAGGTGGAGGAGGAGAAAGGTCAGAGAGCAGGAGGAGAAGGATCTTCATCATGGAGGCAGATGAGGGTGAGTCAGACCCCGTGTGGCTATAACCAGGCTAAGGCTTTTACAAGGTTAAATTAATTGGGTCAAAATATTGTCTTTATTATTTAGTTCTGAAATTATTGTATTGGCATCTTGTAAATTGTGATCATATTATTATATAAACATGATTGGATATTAAAGCCTTGTGTAGTGGCTATTATCGTGCAAAACACCCACTTACCTATTGGAATAACCCCTAATGCAAAAGAGCTATGTAAAAAAGAGCCTCAGAATACTGAGTCCCCAGCACCTACAGTCAGTGGTTCACAACTACCTTTAACTCTAGATGTAGGGAGGTTGACACTCCTGTTCTTTATGGACATCTGCGAGCATACGTGCATACACATACACACACACACACACACACACACACACACACACACATACACACACACACACACACACACACACACACACAATCTTTCTTTCCCTTCTGCTTTCTCTTCTCCAGGCCACCAGAGCCAAGTATGCAGTTGTTGTTCTTGCGTTTATCAGGGCAGGGAGGTGTTGCTTGGTCCTTGACCACCACTAATTACCATGCTGGTATCAGCAACTGAACACTTGATACTGAAGTCAAAAGTGCTTCTTGTTCCTATGACATTCGCATCCTCCACTGTAATGATGCTGAGCCCTGGCTTGTGAGCCAGGAGTCCTCTAGGTTAATGCTTCAGGCTTAAACCTGATACCAATCTTGTATTTTTCCTGGCTATCAGATCAAAGCTCAACTGGGGTATTTAATCAACACCTGATCAATTCTAACAGCTTTAATTAATTTTTTCCACCAAATTGCTCTACTCTTTAATGGATTTTTATCAAATTGATCAGTTGTATAAGAGTTGAGAAGATATAATGGGATAATTCCATTACGTTTAATTTTAGTGAAAAGATGGGATTCAGGGAGTAAGAAATATCGCTGGGGATTGTGTAGATAATTTTAAACCTGAGGAAATTGAGCTCTCTAATACGGCTACCGGAAAAAAAAAAATCTATTCATTCAATCATCATGTTAACATCAATGTTATATCCACTGAGTGCCAGAATTGTGCAACGTGAGATACTACAGAAATAGTCCCGAGTACAGTACAAAACTCCGCCCCTGGGTAGTGTATGCCTTTTCTGTCAGCTGCAAATCCACCCTGCTTTGCCTGCCATCTGACATTCTGGTCTGAAGCGGGTGTGGTGCCGCTTTGACAGTAGAGGGCGCTGGAGAGGCGCTATAGGCGTAAACAACTTCTCGCACTAGGTGTGTCCTGCTTACAACTTGGCAGCTGTAGGCTAAGGAGACAGGAGGACACATCAATCTGCTGATTCCCCACTCCAGGGTGGCTCAGGCAACACTTCCTGAAGGTTCAATGGGCAAATGAATGCACTCTATGGAACTCCTGAAGTCTGCCAAGCAAACGTTTGCTAGCTTTAGCAAAGAAGCCAGAGAAGCCGGAAGCATTGTTATTCTGTAAAAGCCTAAATCAAATCCCCTCGCTTTAGGATACAAACTCAACACTGTCGGGGAAACTTTGGTACTGCCTTCCCAGAATATTTTTTCTGTAGAGTTCCTCTTTTTCTTTCTTCCTTTCTTTCTTTCCACTTCTTGGTTAAGGGATTTTCTTAAAAGGGCACCAGCCAGTTTATGGTCTGTCACTTTTTCCGCTAAGAGTTTATAAAACATCTACGACATCATCTGGTGTCAGTCCAGTGGTGCGGAATACATTTTCCCAACCCAATGCAGACAGAATGATTTTCATCCTAGTGATGCCTCCGAGTCAGGTCACATGGGAGCACCGAGACATTAGCTTCACACTCCTCAAGTCAGGAAGAGCCACAGCCAGGATCCATCAGGAACCGCTGGGACCAGTCACCAGCCCTTGTGGAAAGTGAGAAAGCCCAGCTGTCATGGAAATATCCAAAAACAGAGCTACATACAGCAGCACACACCTGTGATTCACACCTATACAGAGACCTCTCAGGGGATACACACACGGTAGGACCCAGCTCTGGGATAACGGGATGGAGTTTAAAACGAAGAGTACTGGGGAGATGCTACGTAGCATAGCAAAGTAACACAGATTGTAGCAGCTGGAAACAATGCCTATGCCTTGCCCCTGTTGGAGAGGAACCTGCGGACTTGACATTAACAGCTTAGCATGTACACACTTTTGAGGGCCGGTCCTGGCTGTCAGTTAATCTGAATCTGGAACTAAAAGGTGCCCTGCTTGGCATGTTAAGTAAGAAATTTTCTCCATAAGGTTATTTGAAGTAAGAAGACCCATCGTGCTGCCTGCCTGTTACAAGACAACTGTGACTGACTGAGAAAGGTTTTCGGCTTATACCTGCTTGCTTCCATGCTTGCTGCTGATACTGCTACATTCTTTCACTGACATTCAGACCCAGGGTCAGGCTTCCAACATAGACTGAAGGCCAGTGGCTCTCCAGGAGTCCATCAGAACTTCAGCGGCAGATTGGAATATCTGAGACACTTCGTAGACTTTTCCAGCCTGTCCAGTGTGAGGTGATCATGGTTAGACTACCTAGACCAATCTAACAAATGCCCGTTAAATATGAGTCCAACCTATTTGTCCTGCTCCTCTGGAGAACCCAGCACTGTTAATGACTAGTTTTTTTTTCTAAGTTAACTTTCAGCCCAGTTGACTTGAGGACCATAGTGTTGACAGAGACTAGATTGTACATCCCAGACAGCCAGAGAATGAGAGAAGACCACAGGCGATGCTAATGACACACAGGTGCCTTTACCTGATCACCTGACCAGAGGAGCAGACCTGTGTTCCTGAACATCCAGACTTTGTTTCCTCTGTCCCCACAAAGCCTGCAGGCTGTAGATGAGAGAACAGTTTGAGTTCATTGATCCATTACCTTTTGTGATCAAGACCCTCTGAATAAAATAAAACTTGAAGACTTAATTCCTCTTCTGCTCACTGACAGGTTGAAACAGGCAAGGGTTGCGGCAGCCCTTGGTCCTAAGGACTAATAAGCAGCTTGGGCCAGAAGATTCTTCAGGACTCTCTGCCTCTGGTTGGCTGTAAAAGGCCGGCTTCTGAGAGGAGCCGGCAGCTCTGACTAAGGTGACCAATGGGGATGGGGGTGACTCAACAACCCAGGGATAACATTGAGCCAACTGTGTGTCTGCTCTGGGACCCTCAAGGGTGACAAAACCACCTAGGGATTGGCAAGTGGATAAGTGGCCTCAGACCAAGCTCCACAGCCCTCTAAATCTCAGAAGTCCCAGGAGAAACCAGCTCTCCCACATCGGAAGGTTGTGGGGACCAGGACAGCACCAGAAAGACAAAAACAGGCCTTCCCACATTTTCTGGGTCTTCTTTTATGACTCCATAGGTGGGTGTGGCTCTCCCAGACTAAGCCAGGTAGAATTTCTCACCCCTTCTGATGAACAGAGCTTTTGTTTAATTGCATATGTGTGCCCGTGTTTTGTGTCTGTGTCTGTGGGTCTAGATGTACATATACCAGCACCCATGTGTGAAGACACGCCTTTCTGAATTTGGCTCTCTCCTTCTACCCAGGTGAAGCAGGGTTTCTCTCTGTCTTTCTGAAGCTGCACTGTGAACTCCATACTGGCTAGCCTGCAAGCTTCCAAAGGCTGTGTCTGTCTCTACCTCCCAACTCTCATTGGGAGTGCTTGGATTGTAGACAGACATAGGACACCATGCCTGGATTTTTATGTGGGTTTTAAGAACGGAACTCGGGGCCTCAGGCTCCAATGCATAGCATCTTCGCCTGCTAAGCTGTCTCTCCAGTCCTCTTGGTAGCCCTGGTGCTGTCTGGGGTTTGCTGTGTCTCTTCCCTTTCTCCATACTCCCTCTACCCCTACTGGCATCTGCGCTAACCTTGTAACTTCACATTCAAAATATACAGATGCATCTTAAGTGCGCAAAGGCCAAGTCGCAGATCTCTTCGGCCTCAGTTTCTTTGCTTGCAAAATGGGAGCAATAAGGTTCTAGGAAGAACAATCAAGAGCACCCAGCAAAGCAAGCACCTGCGGCCCTGTCCCCTTCCGCAGCTTTGTCATTCTTCCTAATAATTTTTCTCTAGTCCACCAGACGACATGTTTCCCTAGTTTTCACGGGTAGACAAAGCTTTTCTCGATGTGCCGGGGATCTGCAAGTCTCTAATCTACTTCCGTTTGCTTTGCCATTATAACAAGCAAGCCAACTGACTACCAACCTGGGACTGCCTAAACCAGCCACCACAGCTGTAAGAGAGGGTGGGGCAGGGAAAGAAGGGCTGGGGTTCTCAGGGCCACCTCTTAAGGACAGTTGGCCAGGATACAACCCAGATGTCACTGAGAAGCCTCCTGAGCTGGGCTGGGAGCCACCTGGGAAGGGATATGGCCGGGGTGGGAGTTCAGGCTTGGGAATGAAGTTTCTACAGATGATGTTCAAGCGGAAGTGAAGTCTGAATTATACTGCAAACATCTTTCTGGCCTCTGGCAGTTCCCAATGGACTTAAAAGCAGGCCTACGACTCCTGGCCTGCTTCATCCAGTTTTCTCAAGACTGCTGTGAGCTGGTGCTTCATTCCAGCCCTGTAACAACTATTCCTCAAGCGCCTCACACCAGGAACGGGGGCCCAAACCACCCAAAGGAAGCCTACCCTATCCAACCTGTCCTATAAATTCAGCAAGGAAGAAATAGCTCCGAGCAAAACAAAAACTAGCCTATATTCATTACTTCCCATTGTTGAGATAAAAATGCCCTGACTAATGCAATTTACAGAAAGAAGATTAAAAAAAAAAATGATTGTATTTGAGATAACGTTTCCAGGGGGAAAGTCCAAAATGGCAGAGGAGACATGGCAGCTGGACCTGAAGCAGATCACATCTTCAACCACAAGCATGAAGCAGAGACAGCAACCTGGAAGTAAGGATAAGTAAGGCTAACTCCTAAGCCAGTCCCCAAAGTACTTCAGTCAACAAGGCCCTGTCCAGTCCCCAAATCACACCACTAAGTAGGCATAGACTGTTCAAGTACCAGAGCCCATGGAGGCCACTTCTCATTCAAACTAAAAAGTACTGTTATCGTTATTGTTGTTGTTTGCCTAAATGAGAACATTTTTTTTAATAGATGAGGGTAAAAGCATACCTTAGCTTTTAATTTCCACTGTTTACTATGGATTTGTTCTTATTAGCTGTTAAATGAAGCAAGGTATGGCGACTCATGGGACATGGATCTTTGGTGATCTGTTGGTGATGAAAATATCTTTGAAGTTTTTCAGACGTCCAGTTTCCTGAATAGAGAGACTCAGTGGTGTTATCTTCCATAGTTACATTTTACATACAAGAAAATGAAGCACAGAGATGGCAAGTTATTGTCAAAAGTAACTCAGCTCATCTATGGTATTCCAGAACTTGGCACGGGGTGGCTGACTACAGTGTCTGTTCACATAGACACTAACTTGTGCGGCACGCACTGTGTTTAGAACTTTCTACAACAGTGGGAAAGTATCACCAGTGGTAAGACCTGTGGTAGAACCCATCCTCTTAAACACCACATCTGAGCAACCTCTGTTGACCATTCTAGGCACACCTCCATCCCAGGCTCAGCCTCGGGCCTGATCAGCCCTTGGAAGCTCTAGGTCTCAACCTTGGCTGCTTCCCAGCGTATCTGAAGCTCCGTGCGCAACTGCCACCATTACTGTTAGCATCTGCAGACAGTATGTTGAGAGCAAGGGGAACAAAAGTTTCCCCGGTGGGTGTCCAAACAGGAACTCAAGAGCAGACGTGCCACATGTGTGACAGTGACACGGCACTGACATCTACAAGGTTTGCAGTAGAGAAGAGCACAATTGGGTTTTAGAAAGGGAAAAAGAAAGAAATTACAAGTGAAGATAGCTCATTTGGGAAAGTACTCATCTTACAAGCATGATGACCTGAGTTCAATCCCCAAGACCTATTTGAAAATACCCAGGTACTTGATATCACATGTACTTGCATGTACGTGACATCACAGAACTGGGGGAGCAGAGGCAGGTGGATCCCTGGGGCTCGCTAGCCAGCCAGTCTCATCTAATTAGTATGTTTCAGACCAATAAGAAACCCTGTCTCAAATGAGTTAGAGAACCTTCCAAAGGATGACACCTGGGGTTGTCCTCTGATATCCATCCGCATGTACACAGATATACATGCATACTTACATGCATCGGAATACACACACATGCATGTGCTCTGAGCAAACCGCAAAGCAAATATCAATGTTTTAAGTGGCGTTCCTGTTTTGAGTTGGGTTGCACTCAGGTCTGTGAAGAATATGCATCTCGCCCGTCCTATGGAGGCTCTGTCAGAGCTGGTTCGAATTCACTTTGCCACATCTGGCTAGCTTGGATAACTATTCACACCCAAGGCAGCTCCTACCCCTACAGGAACCCAAAAAACCCACCAGAAGAAGTTGGAATTGGGGACTCCCTTTGTAAGCCCCCCCCCTCAGCCACTCCCTACAGAGGCAGGCGTGCTTTCAGGTCCCCTCTCACACAGCATTGCTGGTATGTTGACGTGTAGCTTGTTTCCAGACAGAGCCCAAGTTGCTGTGAGGACAGGAAAAGCAAATAGGAGCCAATAACGGAGAGGTGGCCACAAAGGCAAACAAACAGCCTGCAATCGATATAATGAATGTGTCAGAAGACAGGCTGGGAACTCAAGTGGGGTTGCTGCCGTTTGAAGCATTTATCTTCCAAGTGAGATGCCTACAGCTGAGAGAGAGCAAGTGTGCATTTCAAAGAGACTTCAGGAAGCAAGAAGTGGTACCCACACCCCCACCCCCACCCCTAGCCTGCCAGCAGGAGCTTAGAATGTTCATAATTCCTCAGTGCTTAACAAAACAATCCCTCAGGCCTTGAAGTGGTGGCGCAGGCCTTTAATCCCAGCACTTGGGAGGCAGAGGCTGGTGGATTTCTGAGTTCGAGGCCAGCCTGGTCTACAGAGTGAGTTCCAGGACAGCCAGGGCTATACGGAGAAAAGTTGTCTCAAAAAACCAAAACAAACAAACAAAACAAAAAACAAAACAAAAAAAAACAAAACAAAAAGACAATCCCTCAAAGGTTGGGGCTTAACTCTGGAGGAGCAGAGGTGTATGAGAGGAAGCACCTTTTCCAGGCATTTTGACAGCTTCCATACCCCCAGACTTAAGGCGAGAAAATATAGAAGAGGTGAGAAGGGCAGAAGTGTATAAGACTTGCTACAGATTTTTCCAAAGACAGATGGACATTTAAGAAATGTCAACATAGTCCCATTATCTGCAGAATAACACAGAAAAAAAAAAAATTCTGGGTTGCATTGGCTATCAGAAGAGGTGATGACCGTGTGCCTAAGAACTCTTTGGGGCACTGCAGCCTCAATGAGCATAAGAAGAGTGTCGGGCGGTGGTGGCTCACGCCTTTAATCCCAGCACTTGGGAGGCAGAGGCAGGCAGATTTCTGAGTTCGAGGCCAGCCTGGTCTACAGAGTGAGTTCCAGGACAGCCAGGGCTACACAGAGAAACCCTGTCTCGGAAAAAAAAAAAAAAAAGCAAAAGCCTAGAGCCTAGAAGCCATGCTCTGGCTGGCTGGCTGGCTGGCTGGCTGGCTGCTGCTGCTGCTGCTGTTGTTGTTGCTGCTGCTGCTGCTGCTGGCAGTGGTGGTGGTTTGGTTTGTTTGTTTGTTTGTTTCAACCTATAAGTAGTAATATGCTCCTGTAATCCCAGCACTACGCAGGCAGAGATGGGCAGGTCCCCCAAGGTTCACTGGCCAGCAAGCCTAGTCTACATGGCAAATTCCAGACTAATAGACCCTGTCTCCAAAAGAAGATAGACAGCACCTGAAGAATGACAGGTTGTCATCTGGACAATATACACGAAGACGTGTGTACCTGCACGCATGCGCAGACACACACACACACACACACACACACACACACACACTGTGAGGGCAGCTCAGCAAGCCTACAGAGATTTCTGTCTCCACAAGGGACACGGATCAGGGCCAACAGCACCAAGTACTAAGACCTCAGGTGCAGCAGCCCCGCCCCACCCCATCTCCGAGTCTCAGGACACATTAAAGCAAGTGTTAGATCAACCATGGCTCCTTCTTGCCCTGCTGACTGCCTCAAAGTGTTCAGGTCCCAGTCACTGGATTCTCCCATCCGTGTGTGTTCTATCCACCTGCTATATAAGGGGAAAAAATGCTATAGACGGAGTGTTTATAGCAGAAAAATGCACTGCTCTCGGTTCAGAGAAGTTAAAATCTGGAAAGCATATTTTTTTCAGTGTCTAATGAGCCCCCACTTCCTGGCCCACAAATGTCCCCTTCACTCTCCCTGCATGTCTCCACATCATGGAAGGGGTAGGAGATTTCTATTTGAGAGAATACCAAGTCCATTCCTGAGGGCTCTGACTCTGGGATGTTATCACTCCTCTCTAGCCCCACCTTCTACGTGGAGGTTAATCTTCAAGGTGAACTTTGTTGGATTCAGAATTCCTGAGGACACAGATCTGAGCGTGTCTGTAGTGGCATTTCCAGAAATATGTAGCTGAGGAGAGAGGATCGATCCTTCCTGGATGTGCTCTTGGGGTCCCATACTCTGTAAAAGGAGACTGTATGACCACACATTATAAACGAGGATAGCCTCAGGAAACTGCAATCAAGCTGAACAAACCCCACTCCCTACTGATGCGGCACCGACCACTGTGCTACACTTCCCCCCGTTTCAGATCAGTAACATGTTGTGGGGCATTGCAGCCAATAAGCTATGCCACCATGGAGTCCAGGCATGCAGTATGCCACTTCATCCAGATTTGTCTAAGCACGCCCTATGCCTACTCAGTGACAAAGACGCCTGGCAGTGGGCCTCAGAACAGATCCCTGCCATGGGAGGATACATGGCTTTAACACCGGGACTCAGCTCACCTTCACTACATATTCATCCTCATGCTTCACAATGCTACCAAAGTGCCAAACGCCAAGGTCTTAGGTGAGACTTTGAGCAAGGCGCTGTGAGAGACAGGAAGCATCCGTGAATTTGGTGGCTTGAATAAGAAACATCGCCCACAGGCTGAGGTATTTGACCACTTGATTCTCAGTTTGGAGGCTCTGTTTGAGGAGACTATGGACCCATTATGGGGTGTAGCCTTACTGGGGAAAGAACAGAGTTAGAGACAGGCTGTGAGGGTTTGTATCCTCAGCCCGCTTCTTGCTTGTTCCCTGCGTCCTACGTGCAGATAAGATGTGACCTCTCAGCTGCCTGCTGTCATGCCTTCCTCGGAACCATGGACGCCCCCTCTGGGATCATAAGCCAAAATAAGCTTTTTTGGCTGTACATTACTTTGCATCATGGTCTTTTATCACAGTAACAGAAACGTGACGAATACAGTCAGCTAACTGTTTGCTAAGCACACAGCAAGAGCTGAACACGTGCTGAACACACACTGCTGCACTCCCTCTTTTACAGGTAAGCCCAGCAGGTATCCTGTCCCAGTTTTACAGACAATAAACCAACATACGCAGAATGTGGAATAATTATAGCATCAATGTACCACACGACTGGCACTGTGCCAACCCCTTCATGCCTGTCAATCTCCTGTGTTGGTTGTAAAATAGGAGTCCTCACTCGCAGATACAGTGTCTGGCTGGCAAAGCTTTCCCAGAGCCTCTAGGTCTGATATTTTACCATTATAAATTCATTCCCTTGGGTCTAAAGACAAATTCTAGTAAAATGTACAGCTTCTAAGAGCAAACGAGCCACCTACCTTGTGAATCTATCTTCTCTAAGGATGAAGATCGAGCCTCTGAAACACATTGGAAGGAGCTTGGAGAAGAAAGGAGAGTCAAGGATAGAAGGAAACAGAATGCCTGAGAGTGAGGCAGGAGACAGGCCAGTATTTGTGCTGTGTCTATGACCTGCATACATGGTGACTACAATCTGGCTACCATCCACTGCTGCCTGGAACTTCCTAGTTTTTTTGGATGCAAGGCTTTCCCGGCTAAAATCATGAAGAGAGCATCCTGAGCAGAGCCCTCGATGTTATTGATAGCACTTATTGGTCGATGCTGTGATCTTACAAGAGTCCCATGGGGCAGACATTAGGAAGAGACCCAAGCCACTTTAGAGGACGTTTGCCATTTGGCCAGGATCAAAATCAAGGCACATCTGGATTCAAGGTCCAAGCTTCAGCCAATCAAACCATGGCAAGCAACCCACTGACCTCATGCTTCAAGTGTGTTAAGGACAAGCCTGCAGGTTGGACAACCTGTGAGAACATTTTGAACAGAGGGGAGCCATGTTTGGTGCCTGGCACAGTGTAAATCTTTAATCAATATCAAGTGCAAGAATGAATAGTCTGTTTGGAGGCTGCCATTCTGTTCCTTTCTGTAGTTTCACACGAAAACCTCCTTACCTAAGCCAGTCTGGCTTGCTTGGTGAGCTCTGGGCCAATGAGAAACACTATCTCAAAAACGTAAGATGGACAGATCCTGAGGGGGCAATGCCTGATGCTGACATCTGGCACACACACACACACACACACACACACACACACACACACACACACAACTTACACATACAACTTACACACAATACACATACCACACGTGTACATACACATACAACACACACACACACTTCACCATTGTTTTGGTTCAATTATGTGGCTGTCTATCTTGCCACATGCTCTTAAATTGAATTAGCCACAGAATGACATCCATCATGTTAGGTGGTCACATATTTGGTTGCCTGTAGTAAAATTTGAAGGATACAAGGTTACAACCATCTAGAAGTATTACCTATCACTAAAGTCAGGAAAGAGGGAATCATGGTTTCCCTCATTTATGGCTCTTTTGTATTTAATAGTAAAGAGGACATTAAAAAGAAGCAGTTAGGATATGGTGGGCTCCAGTCCTGTGTTGGCTGTTCAAATTCAGAAGAAGGAAGCTTGGGACAGGATAGAAGAAAGAAGAGACAGAACAAAACTGGGGCTTTGTCATCTGGTACCTCGTGTAACCACTAGATGGCGCCAAACACAAACCATGCTGTAGTCCAAGAAAAGCTTTGATGCTAAAGAATTTCTGGCTGGGCAGTGGTGGTGCATGCCTTTAATCTTGGCATTTGGGAGGCAGAGGCAGGCAGATTTCTGAGTTCGAGGCCAACCTAGTCTACAGAGTGAGTTCCAGAACAGCCAGGGCTATACAAAGAAACCCTGTCTCAGAAAAAAAAAAATTTTTTTTTTTCTGGTCTGAGCACTAGAAGAGTACAGATGACGCTAGCCTAGGCAGAGATGACTGTTTGGCTGTCACAAAATGAAAAGTATTTTGTATTTAATGCTAAAAGAGGACATTTAAAAAAAAAAAAGAAAGAAACACTTAAGGGATAGTAGGTTCCAGTCACAGGTTGGCTGTTCAGATTCAATTCTGCCATCCAAGCACAGGTATCTTCAATATCTCCCTAGGACAGTACAGTTGCTACCCCAGCTTTCCAGCTAGTGACACAGAGAGTTGAAAGGCTGTTTCTTGCTCAGTGTCCTGCAGATAGGAAGTGGCTGACCTTGGGTTGAGTCTGTATTACTCTCACCTACACTGGGCCACGAGTCCACAAGTCACCAGAAGAGATACAAGCATCTCTTTTCCTCCCCGCATCCCATTATCGTAACCATCAGTTTTACAACAGCAGATCCTCACAGCTAGTGGAGGAAGGTGGTGCTTCCCCCTTCAAGAAGCAAAGGATGTTAACAGGGGATCCCCTGGAACTGTAGTCCCAGGTAGTTGTCAGCAGCCATGTGGGTGCGGGGAAGTGAACTGAGGTCCTCTGGAAGAGCAGCAAGTGCTCTTAACCATGAGCCATCTCTTCAGCCCCAAGATTCTTTTTGATTGTCACCCCCTGACCCCTGACCTCTTCTCAGGCCCCCAGCTTCTGCAGCCAACTACTTGACTTCTGCTCTTGGGTTCAGTTGCTTCAGATTCCAGACAGGAGTGAGAGAGAGCACACTGTGTCTACTGTGGTTGACTTATATCACTGGCATGATGCTGCCCAGTAACTCTAATATTATCATGAATGACTGAAACTCTTCCTTTCCAAGGCTAGGTAGTAATCCATCATGCAGGCATGGCACATTTGCTCTGCCCACTGTGTGCCAATGAACACCTCTGCAGCTTCCATTTTTTTTTTTTTTTTTTTTTTTTTTGCCTTTGTAAGACCAGTGCACCAGTGGATATGGGAGCACAGACATCTCATGAAAACAGTCATTTTGGATTCCATGGGTAAATGTTGGATCATCATTGATTACTCTGGTTTGGGTTGCTCTATTGAAGGGGTTGTATCTGTAGTTTTCATCAATGGATTTTACCTTTCAATGTCATTTCTCATTGGATACCATGACCCTGTGGTGTAGTTATCTCTTCCAAATTGAAACATTTCTGCCTAGAGGGTGATGGGAGGCTCATGAGACTTGATGAGCTAATGCAGCTTGCAAGGCTCAGGAATCTGATGAACATGGCTGGAGAGATTGCTCATCGGGTTCAGAGCATTGGTAGCTCTTGCAAAGGACCTGGGTTCAATTCCCAGCACCGACATGGCTGTTCACACTGTTTGTAACTTCAGTCCCTGGGATTCTGGTGCCCTCTTCTGGCCACCAGTAGGCACTGCATACACGTTGTACACATAAAGACAAGCAGGTGACACACAAAAGTAAAACTGAATATGGTTTAAAATAAAGGCAACACATCAAACTCAGGACTCGGGGAACTCAGAAAATTCTGAGATTTACAAGACCGTCCCTACCTTCCAAGAGTATGCAGGCTGTAAATGATTATTGGGGCAGAGGAGACTCTCCAATCTTCTGTGGAGCTGCCTGCAAATTGGGCAGGGAGCTTTAAGGATGCAGCTTTTTTGGAGTCCTTAACTGCTGTCTTCATCATTTATGGAAGTAGCCCCTCTCCCATGTTCCTGAAGTAAACCCAATAAACCCACCATTTCACTGCCCTAAACTTGGGTGGAATACTTGCTTTGGTCAATCATCCATGCCCTGTATGATATGCTCCATGTGTGTTTTGTCTGATTCAGGAAGTAAGCAAAAATGAGGGTACAAAGAAACCATGGAAAGACATAGAATGTCTACCTGTAGCCACACTTGGCCACCGAACTGCAGGAAGAGGAAGGGCAGCAGTGGTGTGAGATAGCAGCAGAATCCTGTTTCTGGTATCCTCGCTCATGCAGACAAACACTCTTGGGAAGACCCAAAAATGGCCAGGAGGGGAGGCACATGCTTGTTCTGACTCCTGTTCCTGTAACAGAGAAGACTTTATGAGCTGTGATACACAGACTTGAGCTGCGTCTGAGAGATAAAAAGATAGTGGGGGAGTGCAGAAGAGAGTCCCAGGGAAGTGATGTGGAAATTCACACCATGGTATTTAAAAGATGAATTAAAGGCCACTTAGAGAAATGACTGCCAAGCAACCAGAATAGTGGGTGCTGAGACCTGGGCACAGGGATGTGGATATCCCACAGGATTTGGGGTACCTGGTGTCCTGGAAAACTGTGACATCAGGAGAGCTTAGAAAGGTATTACAGGGAAGACTAGCCCCAGTGCCAGGAGCCAGTAGGCAATGTGGCTAGTCTAGACCAAGATGCGTGCCAAGTGTAAAATAACTTCCAGATTTTGGAGACTCAGTGGAAAGAGAGAAAGTTAAATAATTTTTATATTGTTTGCCTGTAGAGATGATAATATTTGGGCTATATTTAGCTCAATAAAATATACTGTTAAAATTAATGTCACCTGTTTGTTTTTACTATGTGAAAGTGGCTACCAGTTGATGGAGGGCTACAGAGGTGGCCGGTATTCAGTCTCCACAAGCCACTACTGGGCCTACTGGTGGCAGGGGGGTTGGTGGTGCATCCAATGGCACCATAAAGGGATCAAGGCTTAGCTTAGGATAAGAGAGACACCAGACTTTCTGCCCAGAGAAGGGTTTAGGAAGGGGGGAAAGAGGTTAAGGTATTCCAAGCCAGTGGAACTTTCTAAATCAGAAACAGGGCAGGAAGGTGAGTGAGCTATTCAGAAGAGAAAAACATCCAGCAGGTCAAACTTGCATTGCCACACTGTGAACAAAATCAAACAAAACCAAACCACGGGATCCCATTACATCCCTCCGTGGATCATCCCTACTTCTCTATTCCCCCACCCACCCACCTTCCTCACCACCAGTTAATCACAGAACCTCGCCTTCCTGCAGGATGTAAAACACAAAGCCAAAAAGATCGCTTTCAGGGCACAGGAAAGTAAAGAGGAAATGCTCTAGAGAAGGCTTTACTCCTCTTGTTAGAGAGCCAAGAGAAAAACTGAAGCCTGTGGGCCCACAGACAGCAGTTCCCAACAGTGTGGTCCTTTGTGCCTTCCTTAAAGCCTGCTGACAGGAAGGGCTGTTACCATGGAAATGGTCCCAGCCAGGAAGCACAGTGGAGCAAACACAGACAGTCCCAGGGCTTGTTCTGTCCACAGAGTCGACCAGTTGGTAAATATTACACCAGGCGCATACCAGAGACACAGAGCAAACAGTTTGTCATCTGGGAGCTGCACTGGCCTGGCTCCAGGGGGAGTGTTATACTGGGAAAATGCAAAGCTTGGATCCCGTATTACCAGAGGCATTGCCCAATAGGCTATCGAGCCATTGAAAGATGTAGGGGTGGGGAAACCTGTATTACACGTGGGCTCTCATAGTATGTAGCCTTGTAGGCACTTGGTACCTTAAGAGACATCAAGTCATCCTGACAAAGAAACAGGAAGTCGGTGCCTTTCTGTTCAGTTTGCTTATCTTTATGAGTATTGGCTACCCTTGAGAGAGCCCAGGTTCAGTTCCCAGCACCCACTGGCAGTTCTCAACAGTCTTTAACTCTAGTTCCAGGATATTTGATGCCCTCTTCTGGCCTCTAAGGAGCACTGCATATACATGATGCAACTACATACATGCAGGTAAAATACTCATATTTGTGCATGCATATATATATATATATATATATATATATATATATA
>JADRCD010212285.1:13607-35037 GCA_019843815.1 Montemys delectorum | reverse complement strand
ATATATATATATAAACGTACATACCATACATATCTAGCCCATTCATCTGTGAGGGGAACACTTTATAATTCTTCAGGTAACCAAATAACTGCTTCTGCTAACTTGCAAATGGGAGGCTTCTAAAAACACCCAATTGAGCTGGGGATGGACTCTCTAGAGAGCATATGAAGCCGTCCCGTCCCGGAAAGAGCTCTCTAGGAGGTTAGAGGCCAGCCCACATAAAAGTGTTACCTAAGGTAATAGGGTAGCTACTCCCATAGAGAGGTGTTGGGAGACCAAAGGCTTGTGGACTCACCAGCTGCTTTTAGAAAAATATGAGTTCTCTTACCCTCTCTTTAGAAAGCCTGCTTGTATCTAGGCTGTCATGTTAATCCGGAGAATTTTCTCAGGTACCTATGACAATTTGAAAGAAACCTATTGTAATTAGCTGGGTGTGGGTACTCAATTCTAGCACTTGTGAGGCGGAAGCAGGAAGATCGCAAAGGTGGAGGTCAGCCTGGTTTACACAGCAAGTTTGATGGTAAGATTCTGTATCAAAGAACAAAGTGTGTGTGTGTGTGTGTGTGTGTGTGTGTGTGTGTGCGCGTGAGAGCACACTCGTGCACACAGGCATGGTATTTGGAAGAAGGGTCTGTGAGCCAACATGTTTGCTTTCAGTAGAGGCTCTCAGAAGTCCATGTTACGGTGTTCGCCATCTGTCTGCAGAGATCAAGCACATGTAGTAGCGCATTTTGCATAAAAACTGCAAAATCAGCATGCTGTCACCAAGAGTGACACCGCGCTGCAGTTCTCAGATTGGCAGAATATTAATCTTCAAATTCGAGAAATGCACACCTTCACCCAAAGTTGCCTTCTCATCACATGACTAAGTACATACACAATCGATTCATAACTAGAGTTCTGATCACTTCTATGTGGTCTATGGGGTTGTTAAATGAGCAGCCCTATTACCTGTCCCTTAGTGTTAAACATGCCACTCCCCCCTGCTGTGGTGGGTGAGTACAGAACCTAAAGCTTACAAACAGCCTGCTGGGGGAGTTCCCACAAGGCAGTCCCTGGCAAATGCACAACTTCAGATATTACCCTAATCCATCGTTTCGTAAAGTTGTCAAACCTGAGACCTTGGGTGGAAAGGTGCCGTACAAAAGTGGTAGCCGGTTGCACGTGAAGTCTCTACCTCAGTGGGAGTTCTAATCAGGTTGAGTACAGTTGTGTGCCACACCATGCAGCTTTCAGTGCAGGAGGCAGGCCATTAAATGCTCTCTGAATTCCATTAGTCACTCCTGCTGTGAGTGAAATTCCTCCTAAGTGCATAAAAATTAAATTGCCTATGATGTAGGGAACAAGATGGCACTCTGCTGCCAAACATTGTTTTCCATTGAAACGGAGGACAATCACACATGGAATGTAGCCGTGTGAGAAGGACCTGAAGGGATGTGGCCCTGGCTGGGAACCTGGCTCTCAAATCTAATGACTTCAATTGTCTTGTGTAACTACCCAGTTCTGCTTCAAGAGACTTTTTGCCCTCTGTTCTCCAACTCCCAGTTGGGTTCAGGCACCGTGGATACAGCCCACAACCTCTGTTCCAGGCTGGATGTAGGTGGGTCTGGACAAGTCAGAGAAAGAAATGCTTGGCCTTCAGTGACTCGGAGACAGGCATTGTTAATAAACATCTATCGTTTAATAATACCAGTTTGGCGGACTCTAACGCCATCCGGTAGACAAGCCTCTGGGTAGGTCTCTGAGGGACCATCTAGATTAGGTTGAGATGGGAAGACCCTCCCTAAGTGCTGGATGGAGTTTAAGGAGAAAAGAAGCTGAGCATCCGTTAATCTCTGCTTCCAGGCTTTTGGATACACTATGTCAGCTGCCTCAAGACCATGTCGCCATGACTTCTCAACCCTGATGGACTACAGTCTATGAATCTCAGACCGTGAGCCAAGATCAGCCCTTTCTTCCTTAAATCACTTCATATGCATCACGGCAGAGAGACACGCAACGGACATGTACATTCCTTTCAACTCCCTATGTTAGGTCCTTTAGTGTCAAAGAGAACGTGGAAGGCAGGGTCCACAGAGAGGAAAGCCGACACCTGGCAGGACAGGATCCCAACTCCTTGATTCTCTCAGATGATGCTGCCCAAAAGATCTACATGTCCCCCACCTTAGATCTGACTTTTCTTTAGCTGCAGTCAAAGTGGCCTAATCAAGGGTAAATTAGAATGAAGAACCATACATTTCAGTTTGGGCAGAGGCTAACCTCAGCCTTCAGAGCCAGAGGTTGAGTGCTTCGCCAAGGTCTTTTGTTAAGGAAGCAGCACTGTCAGGACTAGGACCCAGGACCTCTGTTTTCTCGTGTCTATTCTCTACTGTGGGGAAAAAAAATCATGAAAAGTTACCTATAACAGACACTATGTTTAAAACACCTACTTAAAATTCTAAGAGTCATATATTGAATATACTTAAACTAGTAAGTAAAAATTATTTTTTAAGCCGGGCAGTGGTGGCGCATGCCTTTAATTCCAGCACTTGGGAGGCAGAGGCAGGCTGATCTCTGAGTTCGAGGACAGCCTGGTCTACAGAGTGAGTTCCAGGACAGCCAGGGCTACACACAGAAACCCTGTCTTGAAACCCCCCTCCCAAAAATCTTTTTGAAAATCATCCTCTCCATTGCATAGAAATTTTGAAGACTAGAAAAATATATTAAAAAACAAAATTTCTCAGAAATGTGCTTGTGGTCGGCCGTTGCAGCAACAGAAATAACCCAACAAAATAGCTTAAAATGTTTTATTAAGTATATATAATATTACAGGGTAATATTTACACAGTTATTTTTTTAAATAAAAAAGTATCTTGGCAAAGATTGCAGGTATTCAAAGCTTCAAACAGTGATAAATTGATTTAATACATAAAAAAAAAACCTTTAAGGGTAACACAGCTGTAAAACAACTTTGGTCTTTAAATCACTGCAAAAAATGGCTACTGACAAATAGCATACCTTTAATTGCTATGCAAAAAGGCCCCCAGGAGAGTTCCTTGTGCATAGCGACACTGGAGTTCTCTTACAATTTAGAATGGTTAATGGGTATTTATATGATGTGGGAACTAATTCTCAACAATGGCTTTCTGTAAATAATGCTCTGTTTAATAAAAATAAAAATGTTTCCCTCTTCCATCTGCAATAACAACACTGAAGACCCCACCGATGTCGTCTTACAGAAATGCTTATTAAAAATGCCTTTTTTTTTTAACCCTCAAACACTAGATTTATGGGAAATTCAGCATTCAACAGTCATAATTAAGGACAGTCAAAGTTAAAGGGAGGACAATTTCCTGGCTACTGCTCATCTCTTTAAAGTTAACTTGGATCATCTCTGTTAGCCACTGAAGATGGCAAAACAAGACCCCCAGTGGATGGAGGCAGTTAAGAGATGTTTGAAAACTCTTGTCTCTAAATAAACTGTAAATTAATTACAATAAAAAGGCAAAGGGTTGCCAGTCATTTTTTTTTTCCCTCCAGTCCTCAACAACAGGCAAATACAGGCGCTTATATTTACACATATCCTCTGGTGGCCATATTTGAATGCTCACTGTAGGACAAGATAAACCTAGACAACGATATATAGATGAACCCTTACTAATGTGATAATAGCAGAGCGGACGCATCACTTTTTGAGCTTTATAAACTCAAGTACGATTCAGCCACTCTACTGACTACAACATCCCAAAAGAAAGCCTATTATGATACAGCCCTGTGACTTTTAATCAGATATTTCTCAATGATTTAAACAGACGAGGCCTGCAATTTTCAGGCGAACTCTCACTTTTTATAATTTCCAAAGTATGTGAGATTTGTCAAAAGAAAAAAAAAAAAAGAGAAAAAAAAAAAACCTCTAGCTCGCCCTATTAAAAACAGAAATTTAAGTGCAGGCAACTTTTGCCATCAAACTTCAGCACTGAGTAGTATCTAAAGTATGCAGAACACCGCAGGCAGAGAAGGAAGCAGCGCTTTCGCTGTGGAAGGAATCTTAAAGTCCAGTGAGAAGAATAAGACCAAAGAGAAAGAAAGAAAGAGAGAGAGAGAAAGAAAGAAGAAAAAGAAAACCAATATCAACAAAAAAAAAAAAAACCCCACAGAGGTAAGCAGAGATCCATGAAGCACCAGGAAGGGTGAGTGAGAGATGAAAAAGGTCCCCAGATGGATGGGGGTGGCCGTAAAGGACAGCCGTGAGGGAGGAGGGCTGGAGCAAACAGTTGAAAGAGAAGAAAAATGGAATTCAGCCATAAAGGCTCGAAAAACTGTTGCGGAAAGTGACAAATGGCACTGCTCTCTACTATTGTATAAATGGAGAGCAGACCATAAATAAGAATTGAATAGAGGATATGACAGCAGAAACCGGGATCGGGGAGAGAAAAGCACACCGTGGGACAAAACAGATGTGTGGTGCCCACCATACTGTTAGCGATTTAAATCTGATGGGACGGGAACTGGGAGCCACTGCGAGTTTGATTTAAAGAGGGTGAACTGGCCCAATAATGCCCAGGCAGGAGGACTCTTAATGCTGCCATCCTTCAAACAGGGAAGCTGATCATTAGGAGCAAGAGTCGAGTTCGTCTTGCATTTCCCTGGCTACCACCGATGGGACTGTCTAGGGCACTCAGTGCCTCAAGTGGCAGGCAGCATAGAGAACATGACAGCTGGTTAAGACCCAAGACTGAACCCCGAGCAGAGGGGCGTTGACTACATAGTAAAAGGTACAACTTTAGTTCGAAAAAAAAAAAATGACTACAAAGATTTTCACACCTGACTTTCCTGATAGAGAACAGAAAAAACCAAAACCAAAACCAAACCAAAACAAAACTGAAAAACTGAAACTGTTCCAAGTCCATCTTCTTTGCTCTCTCCATCAAAACTGAGTTTAAGTCACCAACAATATGAGCAGAGTGTAAATATTTTCAGAAGAACCAAAAAGCATCAGGAGCCATGGGATTTATATAAAGGCGCTCAGCCCCTTCACATGAAGCTAATATTCGAGACAGCTACAAAACCAGGGAGGGAACCTACTTTTCTTTCAGAAGTACTATCATGGTACTGTGGTCAGTTTTCGGAGAGGCCTCAGCAGGTCATAGGTTTAGGTTTGCCACAGACAAACCATTTGGTCCCCACATGAAAGATGACAAAAAAATTTGGCATACGAGAGGCACATGGAAACATTCAGTGGACTAAGAAGAAATAACTGTTAGTAATGCAAACACAAACACAAATGCCTTTATTACACAAACAGGAAAGAGTACTGGTGTCTCTTCAGAGGGCACTGGTGAGCAGTCAGAAAAGCTTGGCACATGACCTAGTTTTAACGTTTTAAAGAGCTCAAATATTTGCATCAAATATAATTCCACCCAATAAGGACCTTTGTTGTTTTAAATGGATTCACGAAAAGCACAAAGTTAGCATCTGCTCTTCTGTAGATGCCTCGCTTTTGCCGGTACAGAAGGTGCTTGTGCCTACTTTACACATGTGCACATACAAACACGCCCACACACGAGGTAAAAACAAGTGCTAATAATCTAAAAGTACTCCATGCGATCACAACTGTCAGGACGTTGGTTTTCCTCTAACTGGGCAGGGACTGCAGTAGTTTTTGTTTTACTCTTCAAACTTAGGGGAGGAGGAGGAGGAGGAGGAGGGAGGCTGCAGGAGGTAGGAGGCAGGATACAGGAGGAAGGTGATGAGTGTTCAGCATGCAACAAAGAGACAACAGGCGTAAAACCCCCTCCCTGGGCCTTGTGAGGGCCTGACGGAGACACATGTTGCCATGCAGGAGACACAGTTCAGATTTCAGTCTTGCTTTGTCATGCCTCCGATCAGAAAACATGAGAAGAAACACGAGATTTTTTTTTTTTTTTTTTTTTTTTTTTTTTTCCCCGCGATGAAAAAAAAAGAAAAAAAAACCGGAATTTTTTTTTTTTTTTTTTTTTTTTGCCTTTAAACCAGAGGTCTGGAATACATATGTTACAACCATAGCTTTTTTTTTTTTTTTTTTTTTTTCCCCAGAAGAGTTTGAGCACAGTGCTTTGAGAATAAGTCTGGCTCCTTTCTGCAACTGACACTACTGTGTCACAGGACCATGTTTAAAGAGGAGAAAAAGGTATTATATCTTGTAACACAAATCAAAGTAGCAGGACAGGACAGGGTGCAAAAAAAAAAAAGTATTCAAAACCTGGGTGCACTGTATGTCAAAGGGTGTGTGTGTGAATGATGGCAACCCCCAAGAATGAAGACACCAGCGCCATCCATATCATAGCACACAGAGGGGCCACACGGGATCTGCCCAACCACATTCATCTTTCTACTTCAGTCTCTATCACTATGACCCAGAAGTGGCAGTCTTGCTATTCAGCTAGCAGCGGAAGTGGCAAAGCCGCTGGCAACCTGAGTTTACTAAGGCTTGCTGGATACCGCTAGTTTTCATCGGTATCTCTGGGTAACTGACCCTCAGATTAGTGCTTGGCAAGTCTCACTTGGAATCAATTTAAACTCAGTGTTCAGAGACTCAAGGATCTAACAAAGCATCATTCTTGGGAGTTGCCCCTGAAACATTTGTCCCTAGTTGAGTAGAAACAATAGAAAAATGGGATTTCAATTGGTTACACAGCACATCATGGTTTTTTTTTTTATTTTGTAAATTACAGCTGCTCTGAATATAAACTTAATGGTAGTAATCATTTATGGTTCAATGACATATTTTCATGGATGAAAGTCAGTTACTGTTGTCTGTCCTTCCAGCTGTGAGTTGTGAAGGCCATGGTGCATAGACAACTGTATTCTTCCCCTTCTGACTTCCAAGTTACAGTCCATCACTCCCTTCACTTATTCTGGAAAACAGAAACATCGACATCTTGTCACTGCTCACACCAACTTCCCATGCATTAAGACAGAATTTGTTCATAAAGCTTGAAACTATTTGAGATATATTATATCAAAAATAATGAAAATGTATCTGTAAAGGTCACAGACAGAAATCAGGCAAATCATTAGCCTTTTCAGTTTGGTAAGTAAAATGCCAATGACATGGGAAAATAACATCAACACAGACTGATAACCTTGGTTTGCTGGGTAAGCTCAACAAAAGGCAAGAGATGTTGATTTTTCAAAGCAGAAGTTATTGACCCAAGAATAATATTCTATCATGTTCATTTTAGATTTACAGCATTTGTGTAATAGAAGTGAAACAGACGTGATCCTCCATAGGTAAAGAGGAAGTTCTTGGGAAGGGGCCCTGAACTTTGTTCAGGGTGACCTGCACGCCTCGAGTCCAGCGCGGACATCAGAAGACACAGCCCATAGCAAAAATTTAAAAACCAAACTGTGATCATCTAAACATGGATAAATTCAGGGCGTTTTTCAAGGTCCTCACAGACCACCTCATGTGCTACACAAACAAGTGAAAAACCAAAGTAATAAACAGTTCTTTAATGGCAGTTCTCCTGAAACAGTTCTCCTGAGACAACGACTTAAAAAAAGCCAAGTTTTAAAGACAATTAACAAAGAGGCGCTGAACGTTTTCACACTGGCTTTCTGCAAATGGAGAAAAGTTTATTTATTTATTTTTTATGCCCTTACAGAAACCTGACAGCACGGTAGGTAGAAGAAAGAACATGGTAGTCGAGAAACAAGACACAGAGGGTAAGCATAATAAAACCGTGCCAGGAATCCTGGCACGGTGTACATTTGTTCCCACTATAACAATATTTTTAGGTAGCAGCAGCTTGTGTAGCAAAACACACATTTAAAAGCTATGACAAAGCCTGTAACCATGGGACCATTCTGGACTTCCTTCCCGTTAAGCCAGAGCCTGTTTTAAATTTAGCTCAGCCAACACATGATCGAAGTGTTTTTAATCTTATGCAGAAGTTAATTGTGCTCTAGGGAAGAAGGCCTCCTCTGCTACCTGCAACTCTTCGTTAGGGAGGTGAACAGGCAGGCCACAGGCCTTAAAGCAGGAAAAGAGAAAGCAAAGCCTAACTCGAGAAAGGATCCGTTGCAAGTACTGAGGGCAGGAAGACATTTTTGAAAAAAGAATATATATACAAATGGAGTTACTAAATGCCAATGGGGCTGGAGAATGATAGCATATTACGGTTAAAAAAATGTATATATAAAGGTGGAAAATCACAGACTTCTTTGGGAAGAATTAACAAGTACATGTGTAGGCCATATTCAGGAGACATGCTGCTGTTGATCTGGAGTTCAGAAAAAGAGGGAAAAGCTGGGGTGAGTAAAAAGTCTCTTTCTCTTGAATCCTTTCCCACATGGTTGGGACTAAGTTCCTGCATGCAAAAGTAGATATATCACCCCCACTGTGACACGCAACAAAATCTCTCTACCACTATAAAAGAAACTCTGTCAAGGTGAGACAAATACATGCCAGGATATCTGCATATCTTATGCAAGGCATTTTAAACATCCAATCAACAGGTGCACAGCCTGAAATGTGTGTAAGCAGATGCAGCCACTGCTCTGTTGAGGGCCTAGGGGGTTCCCGTCCAGGAGTTCTGTTCTTTATCTGCCTACAGAAAAATGAGACTGTCACAGTAAAAGAAAGCACACAATACCAAACTAGATCTAAGGTGTAAACATCGAGAAACTTGGACATTCACCATTGACAGAGTCCCTGTAATTTTTTTTTTTTAAAAAAAGTTGTCATTTCAAGAAGCTCTCTGCTTTCTTTGTAAATGTCCGTGTGTCAACCAGTGCACAATCATGGGTGAGCTTTAAACTGTAACTGTCCATGCATCATCAACCAGTGCGCAATCACATGTAAATTTTGTACTTACCATCATTCATCATCCCTTTTGACTCTTTAAATGCTGAGGATTAGTAACAAGCAGGCAATTAGTCAGAAGGCAAGTTAGTAAGATTTCACAGTTAGAGATAATCTCAACATAAATAGACATGCCAGCAACACAACCCCCCCAAGGACCCCTTAACTAGACAGCTAGACTCATTTGAGGCTACCGTTCATTACAAAGCTCACACCCACAGCATCCACAAAAGCAAACAGACTTGCTGGGGAATACAGATCCAGATTTACATAGAAAGTAAGTGACACATTTTGGTATCACTTCATAGTGGCAGTCTGTATTTTTCTAAAATTGATAAATTAGAAATCAGAAGCCACAGAGATGTTTCCTTACGGAGGGCATGACATTTCATCTTGTCCAGTATAAAAAAGCTCATGGGCCCCCTTGCCCAAATGTCACTCGGTATGGCACGGGGACAGTGAGAACATTACAAAAGCAACACTGCCAATTTCTGATGAATAGTCAGGAAAGAATCAAGAGATCAAGGCAAGAGAACATATATATGAACAAAAAGCAAGCCAACAGACAAAACTCCCAAACTAGATTCTTCCCAAGAGATTGATGGGCATTCTAATGTCTTTGAGGATCAGTTCAAATTACCATCTCCTAATAGGCCCACACTACTAAGCTTATAATAATCACATACCGTTAAGGGGTTCCTCTACAGCTTTCTGGAAAATATTTAAAATACATTTATATAAAATGTACATTACTTTATGTCTTTTATGCTAAAACTTACACTATCATTGAACTTGTAATGTAAGTGGAGAGCCCTATGGTCTAAAAGCAAAATAAGACAGCAAAAGATAATGAGACAAAGCTTCCCAAGGCTAGTTAATAGTTTAATAATAACCGTATTATTCTCTTAGTATTTTTTTCTGTGAATAATTCCCCACTCCACCCACCATTCTCAGTTCAAGAAATCCTTATAAAAGTATTAATGTACAAACATGCAAATTGCAGTAACAGAAAATACAGTTAAATAAGAGATGGTAGCGAAGCGGAATCATTTTCACATCATGCAAATTGAACTCAGTAACAGCAAGAAAATTGGTAGGATTTAAGGGTCCACTGCTCAGGTTATCCCTAAGAGGCACTAGGAAAGCTGCTAGCTGCTTATGGCTAACATAGCTGTGACTCCAGGCTCCTCAGAAGAAGAGGCAGAGGCAAGTTAACACACTCTGCCCAAGCCCACCTTTTGGGCATGTCCTTAGAGTCCCCTTCAGATCCTAATTCCATGTAAGAACTCTCAGGCCTGTCACCATGGTGAGTTTATATGGTATTTTTTTCCTCAGATATTTCCTTCTGAGTTTGCTCTTTTTCTTAGAATTTTCCCAAAGACCTTATGAAGGTATTCAAATACAATAAAGCCTTTAGGAAGGGAAAAAAGGTTCATAAAATGGTAGGTCGCCGTTTGGAACGAAACTTTTCAACAACATATACCTTCCAGTCTATACTTTCTCGTGAAGTCAATTTAACACAAACTTCTCTTCCCTAGTGTCATGCTTGAAACTGTCACTCTATGAATTCACATCGCACAAATCCAACAGATGGGGAGACAGTGGAATCAGCTTCCTTCTGATGGGAGAGATAATTATATTCCCCCTCATAGATTCTGGATATATAAAGGGAGTACAGCTAGGCAGTGGTGGGTGGTGGTGGTGCACACCTTTGATCCCAGTACTTAGGAGGCAAAGGCAGGCAGATTTCTGAGTTCGAGGCCAGCCTGGTCTACAGAGTGAGTTCTAGGACAGCCAGGGCTACACAGAGAAACTCTGTCTCGAAAAAAAAAAAAACCCAAAATAAATGAATGAATGAATAAATGAATGAATGAATGGAGGGAGTACAATTTTACAGGGACTCTTCTCCTATCAGTACTTAAATGCCTCAAGGTAAGTCTTAGGACACAATCAGACTACTCATGAACAGGCCCTGAAATGACTTCAGTATTACCTTAATTTGATGTCACATTAAGGAGAGAACAAAACAGTCCAATGTTCCAATCGTCACCCCTCATTTTAACCCACCAAACAACTGCTCTTAATTCATTTAATAAACTTGAACTTACCCTAGGAGGTTGTATAGTCCTCTGGTTGGAAGCTGGTATAAATGAAAACATAAATGCAACCCATGAGATACATGAAGCAACATAATACTTAATTCTAAGATAACATGTTCAAGACTAAAGCCAGAAGGTGCTAGAGACGACAGTGCAGGAGTTCTAGCTTTGACGGTCTACTCAAAAACTACAGAGGACTCTTGATTAAATGCATTGACAGGAGAAAAGTAAGCAAAAAGATCCCTACAGCAAATAATAAACATAGATCACTCACGCGCACACGCCCCTCTCAAGTCAGATAGATACCTGTTATACCTCATGTTGAAAAGATGCTGCCAACTACTCAGTTCTACGGCGGGGTGGGGTGGGGGTGGGGGTGGGGGTGGGGGTAGGGCCCGTCTCCTTCTCCTTCTCAGCTGGGATGGCCGGAGTGGGGCAGGGACTTCCCCATGAGAGCATCTCTCTCAACACACTCTCCTTGCTCCTAACTGAGCAGCCTTTTCTTCCTTTCTCTCCTATTACCAGTCCTCAAAGCTCTGGCAGCTAGCAAGCTACAACAAAGCATGATCCCCCTCCAGTTTGGTAGTTTCAGACCAAATCAGGGCCTCCTCCTCTGTATTCCTCCTTGGCATTTTGAGTTGCTCCCTCTACTGCTTCTGCACAGGTTAGCTAATGAAGATGCAAGAAGAGAGGGCAGAAACTAAATGACAAGAGGGAAAAGAAAAAAAAAGAAAGAAAGAAAGAAAGAAAGGAAGGAAGGAAGGAAGGAAGGAAGGAAGGAAGAAAGAAAGAAAGAAAGAAAGAAAGAAAGAAAGAAAGAAAGAAAGAAAGAAAGAAAGAAAATTTCCTTGTAAAACCAGTTTCAGGAAGCCATAGAGGATGCAAAGCAGGTCTGAACACACAGCCAGTGTCCCAAAGACGGGAAAACATGACCAGAAACAGTCTCGCAGCAACTCAGGATTCTTTTCCTACCCCACCCATCTCAGTTTAAGAAATCCAGGCTTCTCGGTTGTTAAACAGTGGAAGCACTCTGAGAGCCACAGCAGAACACACAGTGTAGTTTTAAGACAGGAGCAAAGCAGAATCATTTCCAAGTCATTTTGAACTGCTGAGAAACAAAGTTAGGGCTCATAGGATTCCACAGAAACCCAACTGGCTAGCCTTCAAAGGCACACCCAAGACAGCCACGGTCCCCTGCCCTGCCCATGCACACTCAGCAAGCATCTAAAGCTAATCAAAATCAGGCTTTCTCAAACAGGAAAACTGCAACCAACGGGCCATACATAGCACGTTGCCACTAGAATTAGAAGAGGTTAAATAAAAACAACTAGAAACTTAGGGATGAGAGTGACAGGTTTAAAAAGAAAACAGAAAGAAGGCAGGGAAGAATTTGGAGTATAGAGCTACTGGTAGGAAAGAAAGAAGCAGCTATGGAATGCACCACACAGTTAAGCCGGAGACTGGGAGCAAAACTCAGTCATTCTTGAAGTATGTAAATTGAACTCAAGTAAGTGCTCAGGTATAAAGGAGGCATTTACACCATCCCCCACTGAGGCTCAGGGAACACTGGGGAAGAGAGGGCAGAAGGAATATAAGGGAGACAGAAAGCAGCGCTACACGACTGCTATCTTCTGGGCATGCCACGCACATCCTAACCATGACCCAGTGCAACTACACTTGCCTACAATACATCTAAACAAGAAGCCAGGCGTTAATGGGGAGGAACCCAAGGCGCCTGGGGCCTGACCATCAAAGGGATGGGCCAACGACAGATTCGGAGCACTGCGGAGGCATTCCCTCAGTTGAATAAATACTCATGAACCTGTCAGGCTCCAGTAGACGGTTCCAAACTCGTGGTCACAGAGATGGCCCTGGTTAAACCAACTGGGCCTTAAAACAGAGTAGCTCGTGAATACAGCAAAAGGATTTGCAGGGAGGAGAGTGGGTTGATTGGGTGCTGAGGAAAAGGGCGTGTGGAGGGCGACAGTAATCAGAATGTAGCGTATATATACGTGCATGAGAATGGCGAAGGACGCGTTCGGTGATGAAAGACTAAGAAAGCACAGGGGTGTGTGCACAGATTCAAAACTAGAAAACAAACATAGGGAAGACAGATGTGTGCTGCTCTCAACCTTGCTCAGAGAGGTCCCTGTTTGCAGTGGTTTGCTAGTGGTGAATGCAGACTCCATCAGGAGCCAAAGTGCCGAGAGTCAGTGGCCGGATGCTCAGCCACAGACGGGCCCTCTATCTCCACCCATGGCCCAGTGAACATCTCGGAAGACAGAACTGAAGGAGCTGGAGGGTGGAGAGGAGAGCTGAGAAATGCTGCCTTTAGGACACGAAGTCACTCACAGACACACCCATCTCACAGCAGATGCAGTTGGCTACCCAAGGACTGCATAAGATCCAGCCAACCAGAATTCCATCATGGTTGGGGGAGGGCTCATAGGACCTCCGTCTCTAGATAATGAGCTATTGGCAGGTGATGGCTGCTGAGGGAGAGAGAAATCAGTTTACTCTGGGGATGTGGCTCCACTAATTGGACTCAGGAGACTATCATTATCATCATTATGATTACTGGCAAAAGTACTGCCATACACACATGGTCAGCATTAACTGGACTAGGAAGACTATCAATAATAATAATAATAATAATAATAATAATAATAATAATAATAATAATAATTTTAAGTAATTCAAAAAGGAAGACATGGAGTCAGAAGGAAAATGGGTTAATGGGTCCCAGGGAGAGTTGGAGGGAAACAGTTGGGGGTCTATATGATCAACACACATTGTATACATATAAGAATATTTCAAAGGATAAATAAGGACCAATAACCATAAAGATTTTTAGAAAATTAAGAGTCGTTATTTTATGTTTATTACAATTGTGTGTATACACGTGTATGTACGTGTATATGTACACATGTAGTTTAAATGAAGTCATGCTACTTGAGGTGACAATACTCCCCGCAAAAGCAACAGACCATGTACCAAAAACCCCACTACAAAAGCACGAGAAACCGTTTGAGTTGTTGATTATGGGAGTTCAAGGACTCCCCAAACAATATAGGCTATTGCCATGGTCTTTTTTAATCCCCCAAAATGGCAGGTAAGACCTTCCTGCTGAAGACACACATGCTTGGGACTCAGGACTTGGAGGAATAAAGCTAGATCAACCTGGAAGTCTCTTTGTTAAAGACTAGATCTCAGGGTACAGCAAGGAGCCCGTTTGAACGCTGCCAAAGCAATCAACGATCCTACCTGCCCAGCTATAACAGGCATGCATCAAAATAATGACCATAACAACAAGATATACCCCAAGTATGGTAGTGGCACTTCTGTACTGAGGGTAACTAGCAGTTAACTAGATCTAAGGCCTGACCCATAGGAGGGAATTCATACTTGACATGGTTAAACCTAGGCCACTACCTGTGGCTGGTAAGGCCAAGGACCCAGAAGAGAACCTATTCTTGCTACTTCACCTAAAGCAGGCCAGTGTTCTAAAAGCTTATCCTTCTACTCCCAGGTAACTTTCTGAAACAAATGGACATGATCACAGAGACAACCAGTCAATACACAGAGGACAACTGACCATATCAGGAGTGCCTAGCCAAAACCGATTAGGCTACAAAATAACCCCTATACCTACAGTTCAGCATACAGGTTAGCCACACTCTAGAAGAAGGGGGCGGAAAGCCTGTTAAAATCAGATGACTAGGATGTTGGCTGCGGCATTTTGTGTAATGTACATGACTCCTCTAGTGTGTCTTTTATATGCTAGGGAAGCTGCACCCATTAAATCTAAACAATACGGTTGCCTAAACAAGGCCTCCATAACGACTGCACCAGTTGGCATGACAACATGAATAGGGGAAATCTCACAGGATCCTGCCCCTCAATGAAGAGCTGCAGGCAACTCATGACTACTGAGAGAAGAATCAGTCAGTCCTCTCTGGGGATAACTAGGCCTCCTCTAGATGACTGAATCCCAAGGACTCAGTCACAGACACATACATATGGGCAACCCTAAATGAACTCAGCAGGTTGGGCTTACAAATTTACATTACCTATACATAAAATAATTAAAGAATATGAGGCCATGGGTTTGAGGCAGGAGTATTAGGAAGGAGAGGCAGGGTAGAAATGATATAAATACAGTATTCATATAAAATGAGACAGTGTTACTTAAAGAGAGGGGAATGCATCCTAAAGATAACTCCTTGGCTTTTGGTGGTCTGTACTGATACAATTATATCACTAAAGTGTTCTGATCTGAGGCTGACTAAAGAGCAATTAATCTTTCCTACCAACATCTTTGGGAATTAAATCAATTGAAATTTCTTTTCCTTTAAAAAAAAATTACTGCTAACTGCAAGATTTCGAAGTATCAATTTTCCTCAAGAAATTTGTCTGTTGATATAAGAAGGACCATTGAATTAAAGCTCACTATTTAGAAAAAAAAATGAGGAAGTAAACTGCCCCCCCCAAGGACAATAGTGTTTGACTCTGATAAATATATAAATATTTCAGTAGAGATTCTTCCCAAGCTGTGTTCCACCACTAGTGATGGGTGTATCCCAGGACAAACATACTGTATCTCACTGCTGAGCCCTACGTTTTGTATAATGTATATGCCTGACTACTAAAAGTGAAATGTAAATGAAACTTTGAAAAATAAAATAGGGACCTAATGGTGAGGATGAGATGGCTGCTAATGATGAAGAGTGCAGGGCCGGATGCCAGCAACCACGAGGGACAGCAGAGCAGCAACCAACGCTGGTTCCTGAGAGCAGTGGGACGGTTCAGGCATGCTGTGTCCTACCAACTTCTACGCCATCTGATGCCCTCTCCGGTGAAGCCAGTTACGCACCGGGCCTCGTGAGCTCTGTGTGCCTCTGAGAGCCATGGATGGCTTTAATGAGTGACCTTCCTTGTGGTGGCACTCAGGGAGGGTTTGTTCCTCGAATTCAAGCAAAAAGCCAACCTCTATTGGAAGTGGCAGAGAGTGGTAGAGAGTGGACGAGATCTAACACCCCCAATAGGCTCCCCGGTAAACTAAGCTGAGTTAGAGAGAACACTGTGACCATCAGGGCCATTGGTAATACAAAGCATTCTTGTTTAGCGGTTTCCTCTCAGAATAAAAGCTCCTCCATCCCACAGGGAAGCTCCCTAGGCTCAAGGAGTAAGAAAAAAAAAAAAAAAAAAAAAAAAAAAAGGTTTCTTCTGGAGGTCCTTGAAACCGACCAGATTGACTAGGCTCCTCCCTGTCCAGCTTCTAAGAGCAATAACGACTGTTGCTCTTCACTCTCAGACAAGCTGTGCTGCCTAGATGAGACTCAGACCAGACAAGCTGCCTAGAAAAACTGATCATCCGAGCTGCCGGGAAGAAGCTCAGAGCAACTGAGCTGTCTGCACAGGACACCCCAACCTACTGCACAGTGCCCAACCTACTGAGCTTCCTGAGGTCGGGGAAGGGTTCCGGTTTTCACAGGCCTTTGGCCACCCATGCTAGAGCGGGCTTTTGGTAGTGCCGGTATTTCCTGAGTAGTTCCTGCTCCTGTAAGTAACCCCAACAGAACTCACTGGATCCCCAAATTGGATTTCGGGGTTATCCATGCTTTGGCCTGCCACTGTTTTCCTATGCGGGAAATCTTTTCATCACCTCAGGAATACTGCATACAACAAGGGTCAGCGATAACATTTCAGAGCTAGATTCGCGCTCATACATGTGTTCATCGTAAGTAATTCTTAAGGTGCACTCTGTCGCACTAGCCTCCCGTCCACTAGCACTAGATGGGTGCTAAGTTCTCCCTTTCAAGTCTAATTTGGCTAGCTCACTTTGAAACAGAACTATAGGAACAGTGGCTACGAGGGACCCTAGTCAGTCATGATTCTCAAATGTTATAGAACTAACTGTGCAGGAGTTCACTTTACCTGGGTTAATTTTCTCTAATGGCGATGTAAGCCATGTGATACATAAAGGGGATGATTGGTCTGTTGCTATCATATGGCATGACCCTGGGCATTGGTAGTCATCTTTTCTTTTTTAAACTCAAAACTCAAAAGCTTTAAGACTTCTACACGTGCTTCCTCGCAGTCGTGCAATGACCCTTGGTACTCTGCTCTCACTCTAAAATACCTGACCACTCTCCACAAATACATTTTCGGGCTTTCGGTTCCCCGGGCACAATTTTTCTAGTGACTTATATACAGCTTGTAAACATAGCCGGGAAAAGAGATGTGAATAATCATACACACAACATATGTGTGCTTCTGTATCATTTCAGAATACCTGAGACGCTGCGGCAGATGCAATGCTGACTCCCAGCAAGTGCGGCTGCATCAGAACAGCTGTACCTGCCCTTAGACTGCCGTCTAGTAAAGGCTCTAAAACCACACGACCCTGCGCCATGCAAATAATGACTACAGCTGCTCTAGACAAAAACAGGCTCTGCTACCGTGAGTGCAGTTCGTTTCTGCTCTTCTTTCTTTTGTGCTCATATGAAGTTATAACTCTCTCACTCCACACAATTAAAATCCTTCTCGTAAGAAAAGAGTACAATACAATTTAAAAATTATATTTTGCTGTAGAAAGCAAACATTAAAAGTCAGATCCCTTAAAACCGCAATTAAGGCTACAAATTTAAACTCGGAGATCATAAAAAATAGAACAGTTATGATTATCACAGGGAGACTAGCTAACTTTAGAAAGAGAACTTTTTTTTTTAAAAAAAAAAAAGTATCTGAAGATTTTATTGCATTCAAATCAAAAGTCACCCATTTCTACAATGGTGTCTGCAACCAGGCAGGGATTATTTTGGAAACATGACTTTCAGTTTCCGATAAGAATGCTCAAATTTGCAACCTTAACACTACAAATGTTTGGATCTGAGCAATCAGAACACATAAGCGAAGCACATTCACTGTCCTAGTCTACCACAGTGTCTACAGAGCAGCCATCCTGTACCTTCTCTTCCTGCCTTTCAACTGACCGAAGGTGTCTCTCGCCACTCTGGTATCAGACAAGTTGATGGGAAAGGTTAATTTAGAATAGGCTCAAAGTGTTAATAAAACTACTAAATTCTTATATAACATATAGTATATTTATCTAGCAAATCATCATAAAGAAAACACTTTGGGTGCTTTGATTTCACTTTCATTTTGCTTTAATTTAACACAGTAATATGGACAATTACTGTGGCTTTATGAGCTTCACAGAGCTATAAGCCATGGAGAAAGTTCGAGATCAGAGGCAGAAGGCAGCCACTGGACAATGGCAATGCTCACGGCAGCTACACTGAACAGAACCCTTGATCAGACATGGAAGCCTGAAAACAAAAGGATGCATTCCAGATAGAGAGGAAAAACCTCAGAGTGGAGAGCTACCCACCAGCCAGAGACACCTAAGCCCACTGCGTTTGAGCTGTGTGACTGCTGCAGGTCACATTCTGTTCTTAGCATTCATGGGAACAACCGAATCAGCGGTGTCAGCTCTCAAGTCCAGACAGAAGCTGATTGGAAGACTAACAAAAATAGAATATGCATCTGAATTCAAGGCATCAGAGTCAGCTCTGGTACGCCAGTCGGCTACAGATGTCTGAACTGTGCTTTGATGTGGGGAAGATTCAGTAAGGAACAACTAAGATGTAGGAACACACAAACTAACGGCAAGTAGACTTTGGAGTATTTTAGTTATTTACATAAAAAAAATTAAAGAGAAAAGTGTATACACACACACACACATCAGATCAAATTTCATGATCAGAGATTAAGAAATAAAGTTCAGAAATTAAGGTGAAAAACTTTTTGAAAGTTTTATGTAAATTCTAGGGAAAATGTACTGACTATACTATTCAACTTTTTGTATCCATTTTTAGAAGAAGTTCATCTAAGAGCACACTGGACACACTGATTTGTTCCAATGACATAACTTTCCTTGTCCCCTGGTGAAGAGTGTGGTGTATTTCATAAAAATAACAAACTACTTCTTTTAAGAGAGACTCATAAATCCTATGGCCAGGGTCAGGTGTGGCCTACACAAGGCACACTCTGGTTCACGCATCAGTAAAAGCACTTATCTATGTCTATACGTGTTCATAAGAAGAATGCAGAAACCCCATATTTGAGATTGACACATTGAGCACCAAGTGCTGAACCCAAGTCCATACTTACTGGAAGCTGATTCTAAAGCCAGTAAAATCTTGAATTTAAAGATTTCTTTTAATATACTGGTTTTTCACCAGAAGCATTTTAAAGTAGTACACTGGAAATCGTTGCATATTAAATATAGACGTGAGAGGTTTTAATTTTCAGTTCCTTTCTCTGGAGGGGTGTCTGTGCATGTAAGCAGTGTATCCAGAGAACAGAGACAAAGATAAAGAGCTCCACGAGAGGAACCTGGTCCGTGCACGGACCTTTCATGCTAATTAAAATGGAGCCTCCGAAGGTATCCTCTCTTGCTTATAAAAATAAATTTGATTCCTCCCAAAACACTGAGCCATGTTCTTTCTCAGTTTGTGACTCAAACTGCATAAATCCATGTGTGCCTACTCCCTCTTTAATTGGCATCTCTCCAATTACATTTTTTCATTTTTGGAGACATCAATAGGTTTCTACCCCCAGCTGGAGGGATGCACAAAATCCATTTTCTAAATATCTGAAATTCTTTGCAGAGGCTTAAAAAGTAAGATTCACTTACCGACAAACTTCATATAAACTAGTCCAAGTAATTCTGCTAGAGCTATGATACCCAAACCTGAAATCAAAAGGGGGCCGTGCACTGGTTCACAAGCTGTAGAAACAAATGAAATATTGTTAGAAATGCATATAAAGTAAAGAAAAATGCATATAAAATAAAGTTAAGAAACTTATAGGAGTCAGCAATAACTAATAATATCAAGTATATTTTTTCTCTAGGTGTGGTTGTAGAGTCCCAAATCTAGATTTACATACTAGACAAATAGTACTACAACTAAGCTACACCCCAGCATATGTCAGCCTGAAGGATATTATGTTTTATTCTAATGACCAGTAAAACTTTTATCTACATGTACACAGTATACAAATATCTTTATTACTAGCTCACTAAAATAGCCTAGTTATTAATAGGAAAAAAAGCATTTTTAACAATGTATTCTTACTGTACCAAGATTAGTGAAAAATAAAGTCAAGGTAAAATCAAAGAAAAGTGAAGTCAAAGGTGCCACTCAAGCAGAGCCTGGCTATCTGACAAGTTCTCCCACAAACACAGGTACCATAGCTGTCTATGAGAGCGCTCATCTCAGAAGCCGTATATAGACAGCATTCTTGTAGCAATGGGAAAAATACTATTTATACTGGTGTGTGTATGTGTGTGTGTGTGTGTGTGTATGTGTGTGTGTGTATATCTATCTGTGTATCTATTTGTGCATCTCTCTGTGTGTGTGGCAGGGAGGGAGTGTTGAAAACGAAAGGCTGAAAATTCCAAATGCTGAAAAATACACGCAGAAGCAAAATATCCTTCCCTGATGGTGTTACCAAACAGAGTTTGCCAGTTTACTACAAAAATTAACTGTACCTTACCACACAATGTAAAAATTATAGCCCTTGGTATTTAGCCAACTAGAGCTGAAAATTTATATCCACAAAAACACATGCTCATTGATGTTTACAGTAGCTTATTCATCTGTCATAAAGAGCGGAGAGCGACCAGGATGGCCCCTCAGTAGGTGAATGCAAAATACTAAACACATTATGGTAACAATATTTTCCAGCACTAATGAGCTATTAAGCTATAAAAAGACATGGCTGAAATTTGAGATTCATATTTAAAAATGAAGGAACCCATAAGAAAAGGCACACACATAACCTCGGGATTGTGTGTAGACAAGGTCTCTGCTTTCCTCATAGTGTAAATCCAGCTCTAAGGCGTTTTGAAAAACACAAAACTACATGGAAAGTTAAAAAGGCCAGTGATGTCAGCGTCAGGGGGAGAGACAGATGAACGAGAAGTACCTGGGGGAGGTTACTCTACTTGATATTACAATGGGCACGCACGTCACTGCACATCTGTCGTAGCCACAGAAAGTATTGTACGACACCAGTTACCAAGTGTGATATAAGCTATTAATGTGGGGTGGGAATGACTGTCTCTATGTTGGTTCATCCACTGCACCGGTGTGAACGCTTAGGGAAGCTGTGTGTCTATGGGGAATAGAAAAAGGGTAGTGTAGATGGTAACTCTCTGTACTTCCCACTAGGTTTTTCTAGGTACCCACAGCTATTCTAAAAGAAAAATCTAGTTAGGAAGAGGAAGAGGAGAAGGAGGAGGAAGAGGGAGAAGAGGAGCAGGAGAAAGAGGAGGAGGAGAGGGAGGAGGAGGGGGAGGAGGAGGAGGAGGAGGAGGAGGACAAGGAGGAGGAGGAAGAGGAGGAGAGGGAGGAGGAGGGGAGGAGGGGGAGGAGGAGCACAAGGAGGGCAAGGAGGAGGAGGAGGAAGAGGAGGAGGAGGAAGAGGAGGAGGAGGA
>JADRCD010212285.1:0-12500 GCA_019843815.1 Montemys delectorum | reverse complement strand
GAAAAAGAGTGCTTTTAATACTGACTTACAGCTACAAAAGCCCCAAAATTAGAACATGCAATAGCCATTAAAAATTATACACCACACTTCAAAATTACACCTGTGCCATCAAATATGCAAGAAAACTGCTTTCTACAAAATAATTTTTGAGAGACAGAACAACCTAAAAATTAATCTGCATGGGAAATGTCACTAGAATACAATGGACAATAGAAGAAAGAGCTTTTACTGAACTGTTAAAACCATACAAGAATATTTTCACCAACTATTTTTTTTTTAAGGAAAAAGGCAAAAATCAGACTGTAAGAACAAAGACTCACCTGTCATAAACACATTGTACTGAAGTAGTATTAATATTCCCGTAGAGATTACAATGAGGCCAAGTCCAGAAGCATTCTTCACTGGCTTTTCTCCTGTTCATCAATACATATATTTAAGATATTTTCTTATGTACTTCTTTGTGAAGTTATATACTTATTCTACTAAATGTTTTAATCTCAGTGCTATCTTTTAAACTGTGAAAGGCTTAAAATGTTTTAAGTCCATACAAAGTAATTAATTCTTATTTTATCATTTAGGGCCAAACTAAAGGATCCATGTCTCAATATGTTGAATCTTTTATTTGGCTTTAACTCTTTACATGATTACATGATTATTCCACCTTACATGATTATTCCAGATGATAGACTTGGACTCACCTTGCACCATACAGTCTCAGTATTCAGTCTGTCCCCCAAGCCAAATCACCTACTGTCTCCTGATTTCTTCACCTCCCAGGCCTGGGTGCAAACACAGCTGCCAAATCTGTGCCAGAGATCCTCCTGTGCTGCAGCGTCCCCAAGAGACGGCAGTGGCATAGGCAGTGGCACTCTATGGTTTGCCATGGTTGAGCCCCGGGCTTTGCTTTCCCTCCCAACTTCTCCCTGCCTCTATTTCCCACTCACACTTCCCCCTCTCAGCTGCAACAAGCACTTCAGACAGACATAGCTCCTGGCTCATGCCCATTTCCACATCTCAGCCAGGGAGCTTTGCCTCCACAGTGGATTGAATGGAGGCTTATGGTTCCTGTCCCTAGGAACCATGAACCCGAACCTCATGTGTCAGAATAAATACTGAATGCGAAAAGATATACTACTAAGTTAAGGATGGAGACAGAAGATCTGACCTGACTTGAGTGAGTGCCTGAATACCCAGTTAGTGTCCTTGTAGAGGGGTCAGGAAGGAGGACCTCCTACAGATACAGAGGTCAGGAGGGGGCAGTGATGGAATTACTCTACTGGCTAAGCACTGTCTGACAACACCAAAAGCTAGAAGAATAAGGACAAGGATTCTTCCCCAGGGTCCCTAGAGGGGGAAACAGCCCTTGAGAGAGAGAGAGAGAGGAGTTCAGACTGCTTGCCACAGTCTGTCACAGCAGCCCTAAAATCCAATACACACCCCCTTGGAATGCTGGCTCACCTCAGCCCACCACCCTGATCCTGGTACCCACGCATCTTACCTGGGATGAGAAGAATCGCTCCAACAACCACGATGACCGTGAGCACCAGCCCAGTGACGAGCAGCAGAATGATTCTCTTATTCGTACGGCTGGATTTATATTTGAGTGCTTAAAAGGAAAACAAAGAGTTATGTAACTCAGTTGCAAGCGATGCCATTTCTGTAACATACAACGTGAGAGAGAAACTGACAACTCTCCGTATGTGAGAACCCCCTGAAGCACCACTCCTTACTCCCTGCCCCCCACCCTCATGCATTTTTCTAAGTCATGGCCATGTGAATGTGGATGCTGAAGGGGTAGGTGATATTTTAATTCCCTGAACTTTATACAATCAAACTACATACACAAGGCCTTCCAAATCGAGGCATCATTAAGCCTTTTCACATCTTCCCCCAAGCAATGGATCTATGCATAGAATATGACAGAATACCTGGACCCTACTAGCTGTCAGACGAGTCCTCCCTTCCCTACCTAGCAATCAATGTGCTCCCAGACACTTTCAATCTTCCTCCCAGGAGCAAAATCACCCCGAATTCATAACACAGCAGAGCCACACACAATGCTGGGAAGAGATAGCTACATAGAGAAAAACACTGAGAAAACAAACGTCCTTTTTAAAAAACTTAGAAATCTAGGTAACACAATTTGAAAATGAGAATAGAGTAAGCAATAAACAAATCATATCCTTGTAAAATCCCAATGGAGAAAGATCCCTAAAGTCTTCAACTAAGACACTGAAATAAAAACACTGCCAGGGTTCAAGAGGATTCATGGTGGGCATCGCTGATCCTGATGCAGGCTCAGTCTCAGGTGCCATTTCCCTCGATGACACAAAATATTCCAAATGATAGGTATCACACAACAAGTTCTTTAGTTTTCTATTGACCTTTTGGTTTTGTTAATGATGATTTTTTTTTCATAAAAAGAGAAGGAAGGAAGGAAGGAAGGAAGGAAGGAAGGGAGGGAGGGAGGGAGGGAGGGAGGGAAACCATTAAAGGCCACTGAGGAACAGAGAGCTGCAGGATGAAAGACTGACATGATTCTAGTGCCACCTGCAAACTGACATCCGGCTTGCTGGCAACCAAGGGGGTCTGATGGTTTGACTCAGAAGTGCCGCCCACAGGCTCCGACATTTGAACACTAGGGGGTGCTGTTGTGGGGGGGGGGGATAATGCAACTTCTAGGTCATGGAGCCTTGCTGGAGGAAACAGGTCACTAAAAGCAGGCTTTAAGATTTTATATGTCCCCGGGCCCCTTTCAGTTCTCTCTTTCTCTCCCTCACCCTCTCCTTCCCCCTCCTCGTATCCCTCCCTCCCTCTGCTTTGTTTAAAGCTGAAGATGTAAGCTCTCTGCTTCACGGCTGCCACATATTTCTGCCATTATCAACTTTCCCTTTCGAACCATAAGCCAAGGTAAATTTCTCTTTCTTCTTTAAATTGTTTTTAAGTCATGATATTTTTTTATCACAGCAACAAAAAGTGACTCATACAGGGGGGAATTCTTTTAAACATTATGTTTGGTTTTAATTTTCTTTTACTGAGATGATGAACAGATTAAATACAACAAAATCGGGAAAGTACTGAATGACCATAATAAAAACCTATCATGGAGACGCCTGAAGACTTGTATTACTCGACTGTTGTAGCTCCTTTCCTGTTGCCGTGATAAAATACCTCACTAAGAACAACTAAGGCGCGAAAAGGGCTTACTTCAGCGTATTGATTACCAAGGAGCATAAGGGAAGGAACTCAACCAGGAACTTGAAGCAGAAATCAGGGAGGAACACGGCTTGCCGGCTCCTCATTCTTACCTAAATGTCTTATAAAGCTGAGGACCACATCTGCACAGGGAATAGTGCTGCCCACAGTGGGCTCAGCCCTCCTACGTGAGTTATCAATCAAGACAATTAAGCACAGGCCAATCTGATCTGGGCAACCCCTCAACTGTCCCTTCTCAGGTGACTTTAGGCTGTGTCAAGCTGACAGTTAAAGCTAACTAAGAGAGGCTCCTCCTACTTGTTCTTTTGATGCCAGTCTCAGTTCTAGTCCCTTTTCAAGGAGACAGTGGTCCATTGACACTCAGAGCACATCATCTGGCAAGATCTCTGGGCTTTGGTTTAGTTGGTTACCTCTATCCAGCCCTGAAGCTCACAAGATAACTGTTCAGTCCCATCCCTGTCTCCTCAGAAGTTTTCATAGCTTCCCTACTTTCTTTTTTTTTTTTTTTTTTAATTAGGTATTTTCTTTATTTACATTTCAAGTGATATTACCTTTCCTGGTTTCCCCTCCAAAAACTTCTATCCCCTTCCCCCTCTCCCTGCTCACAAACCCACCCTCTCCTGCTTCCCTGTCCTGGCATTCCCCTACACTAGGGCATCGAGCCTTCACAGGAAGAAGGGCCTCTCCTCCCACTGATGTCCGTCAAAGCCATCCTCTGCTATCTATGCATCTGGAGCCATGGGTCCCTCCATGTGTACTCTTTGGTTTAATACAAGAATATGAGCAAGTAAAATAAATTAACAGGAATCTAGAATACATTCTAATTTCATGCAGAAACACGGGCTGGTATCACTCTTAGTAAAAATAAAAGTCTGAACAACGTATAAACTTCATTCCCTTCAGGCAGAGTAAATAATGCCAATAGCATAAATAAATAAATAAATAAATAAATAAATACTATAAAATATTACATCAGAAAGTCTTTCCAGTAACCTATGTGTTGAAGGCTGTGTTAGTTCTCGGTTACTGGTTCAACTACTATTTTCTTAAATTAGGTATTGTCTTAAATTAGCTATGGTAGCAAATATATTCCCGGGTCTTAAGTAATCCCAGGCAATGGAAGAACATCTGTGTCTCTTGAGCACACACTCAGAGGGAGTCTCTTCTGGCTCATCTTCTTCCCTTGCAATGGCCACATTCAGCTGGTCCCCACAGCAGGGAGGGAGCTTATCATCTACTTAGCCTAGTTACCAGTGCTCTCAGTTATAGTGAGGTTCCAGAGCACCCGATCATCTCACGGCTTTCTTTCGGCTGGTGGTCTCTCCTTGTTCCTTAACCAGCAGATTTATCCCTACTGATGCAATTTATCAAGGTGTTAAACACAACAGAGACAACATGGGTTAAAGCAATTTACCAAACATTTAAGATAAATATAATCTTAGTGTATTCTTCCTCCTCCTCTCTCTCTCTCTTCCTTTTTTTTCAAGACAGGGTTCCTCTATGCAGCCCCGGCTGTCCTAGAACTCACTATGTAAACTAACCTGACCTTGAAATCATAGATATCCACCAGTCTCTGCCTCTTGAGTGCTGGGATTAAAAGTGTGTACCAACACACCCAGTTTAATTTAATGATTCCTTAACAGCAGGTTCTTATCAAACTTTATGATATAACTTTGTAGTGCAGCAGAATAATCCATGTGATTTTAACAATGTGTGCGTGTTTAAAGATTTCCCCTCAGCCAAAATTCCTGAAATCAACACTTAAAATACGTAAGACATAATGGCACTTACGGCAGCCTTGATTTGTTTCTGGAGACACTGTCTCACTGTACAACCCTAGATGGCTTGGAACTCAATTTGCAGATCAGCCTGGGATTAAAGTATGTGCCACCAAGCCTCTCTCAGTATTTATATATTTTTTAAAAAGCTTCTAACATTACTGCTACCAGATACAGGAAAAGCAACTATCAGGGGGAAACCATGGGATGTGACTTTTTGTTTTGTGATGTAGTCTCCCTGTGTGACCCATGCTGACCTTCAATCTCCACCCTTCCTGCCTCTGCCTCTCAAGGGCTGGCATCCCAGGAGTATAACACCTTGCCTGGCACAATGTGGCAGTATTAACTATAACATTAGATCTTCTTCTAATTCAAATATGTACTTTATAATTTCATATCATATGTAATATAAGATGAGGTGGGACCATTCACAAATTTTTACTGTGTCTCCTGTAACATACCCTTTTATTAGTCTGAATCAAGGGACAAGTAGCAGATTGCTTTATTCAACAAGAATCAAGGACTACCAATCCACAGAAGGCACAAGTCTAGTCCAGTCTTAGTTCCTTGTGTACTAAACCTTTGAAATCTCAGTGAAGAAAGAAACTATGTACCCTTCTAGCAACCTGAATGAGGGTTAATGTCATGAACAAAACTGAGTTTCCGGGTCTCTGCCACTGACACAGAGCACATATTAAGATAGCACATGACTTGTGGCTGAAGAAATCTAGTAAAATAACCAAGCCAATTTGGGGCTAAATCAAATCTATCATGTTAAATTTTTATGATCCTCTAAAAATGAGATATAGAACAGCCACAAAGGCCCACACAGACTGTAGGCTACCTAGAAAAATCTAACACTTGCTCAAAAGAGATGACATTCAAATAGTCCCTAGCCACATGACTACTGAGAAGAGACAGAAGGTATACTATCGAGATAAAATTTATATCAGATTAAGAGTAAGTCATAAAGGGAGACAAACCATCGATTTAATTATTATACTGTTCTTTTCAGATAACTCTGGCAAAGTAATTTAGAATCCTTAGGCATCCGTTGGGAAGAAACCAATATTATTTTCAATATAATTTGATAAAGTACATGATAACTTTTAAAATCAAAGTACAATTTCATTATTTAAACATACACACATACACAGATGAAGGCCTGTGGAAATGGTGCTGGAGAAAAATGAACTGCCATGTATAAAGTGTTTATTTGCTGGAAGTGAGTAAGATAACTGTAATAAATTCCACAACCTAGCCAACTTCTCTGATAAAATAAGTTTATCAGGATGAGCACTACCAAAGATCGCATTCCTTGTCCACAGGCCTAGAAAAAAAACCCAGCATTATTTTCTTTTTTAATGGCAAATATATGAGCACAACAGAAGGGATTGTCCAGTAGACATCTCCCAATGACAAATTATTCTGGTCTAATGGAAGGTTCCAGAATTTCAGGGGCAGTGTTGTCCAGATTTTGAAAGTGTAAAGGAATTGGTGACTACATTTCTGTAAGAGCAGAATGCTGTGCTATAGTTTGGCCCAGCTCTTCCTACAATAAAGTCAGTGAGTAACTACACGGCTTAGTGATCACATGAGCACTCCAGGGAAGGACCAAGCTTAACACTGTTGAATAAAATTCACATTAAACTTAGCATAAATTCACATTATGATTAGGGGTCATCAACTAGGTCCCAGACTGACTTTCTGTAATAATATTTGTCAGAATGGTATGTTTGTCCTCTTGTTTGGATAGAATTCTGCACTGCAATGTAGTGTTTGTCCTTATTTTTGCAGAATTACTTTTCTTATTCAGTAAGAAAAAGCCCATCACATCACTCGGTTTAAAAGTGCTTTCGAAGGCCTTGTTACTCTGAGGACTTCCGTGATACCTCAAGGCTCTTGTGATGGAGAGTTGATTTCCTTGCATTTCCCAACAGTGCTCATAGCAACATTTTCCCAAAGAGCACCAACTGATAACCAAATTCCTCGTGGGGCAATTTTGAGTGGGGATGAGAAAGACTAGTAAATGAAGGGTGTCTAGAATACACAGAAATAAACCCCAGCAGCTCTCATGTTACACACTTCTGGTATGAGCGGGTCCCATGGTTTACTTGTGTAACTCCAGTCCTCTAAATACAGTTTGAAGTTTCTTTACCAAAGTGAACCAGTGAGGAGTCATGAGGTACGCTCCCCCGAGACGTCTTTAATACACAACTCACAATATGATATAAACAGAAGAAGTGCTATCATGTCACAAGTACCGAAGACCAGCCACTGCATGGTTATGCTCAGTGTGGGCAGACAGCCAAGCGCCTGGTTAGGATATCACCTTGTCTCCCTGTGATCAGCCCACAGGCACTCAAAGAAGGAAACTGGGCAAGAGGGGTGAACGAGCCAGGAAATGACAAGTGTGAACACTATGTGTGACACTCAAACAGACCATAAGCAGAGTTACGGGAGAGCTAATGTGGGGATGCTGACACTTCCACCACCACGGCTCGCCACTCCAGAGACAGCCAGGCAGCTCAGGGAAGGGGAGCTCACTAACAAGAATGAAGTAAGGACCATGTGACAATGAGGAGGTCCCTGAGGATGTGACTCTGGAAAACAAACAAACAAACAAACAAACAACAAACAACAAAACCAAACTCCAACAACAAAGACATCAAATAAAAAAAAAAAACATACCCCAGAATTCTGAAAGCTGAAACTGAAAGTACAGAGCTGCTATGCTGCAAGCTGACAGGCGCTAAGAAGGGAGCCAGACAGTTCGGCAAAGTCACAGAGCAAAAGTAAAGGCCTCAAGCTGTGCTTAACACTACACTTTAAATACTGGCTTTTTAGCAGTCTGCCTTGCCATGCATTACTTTCACGATTACTATTAATTTCATTTTCTAACGCAGCTATAGTAGGGAAGTTTTAATATTTTCAAAGGTTTTTTTTTCTTCTGTATTTTTCATTTTTGTACAGGCTCTTGCCATGTATGGTGTTTGTTCTGTAATGCTAGGATCACAGGCCCACACCACCGACACGGCTTGTTTTGACAACATGTTTTGAAGGCCACTGTATGACGGTAATTTTCTTATCTATTATCAAGACTGCTTTTCAGAGCTCAGCTTCCACAGTCAGGTTCATGGTCATGCAGCTGAGTGAAAACTAGAGATCATCTATCTACATAGGACAAGGGTTAAAGGAAATGAAAACAAAGAACGGACAGCCAGTGTCTTATGTATAGCTGGGCCTTAAGCCCGAAAGAACTACCATTCCATGCAGTACTTGAAAGGACTTGTCAGTCATCAAAATGTAGGAGAGAACGTATATTATCGCAGTATAGATGAAGAACCCTGAAAACCAGCCAGGAGCCAATAGCATGACTAACTCTTGAGTTGATCCAAAATAATTGGTCTGTCTTAAGGTTTCTACTGCTGTGATGAACACCATGGCCCAAAGCAGCTCACAGAGCAAAAGGTTTATTTCAGCTTAGAGCTCTCAGGTCATACTCCATCACAGAGGAAAGGCTACAGGTGCCCTGAGCTGGGCTTCAAGACACAGCTTTCTATAAACAAACTATCCTCAGAGGCGCAGGCTTCTTGCAGTGTCGCCACAGGTTCACATGCAGAGCCAGAGAGATCACTGAGAGAGATGTCCTGTGGTCAACTGTAGACTAGGAAGAAAGGTGAAAAAGAACTAGAAATCCAGAAAGGAAAAGTCTTGGTTCTATGTTAACATAAATGCCTGGCCACACAGGTGGGACAGCACACCAGAACCAGGGAGCCTTTTACAGAGTGAAGGGGAATGGTGACTGGCTGATCAATCAACTGACTGATTGCTTGATTGGTTCTGGCCAAATACAAGAAAGGCAGACATACCATGTTGACAGCGTTGACTGATGTGTGGTAGCCTGCAAGCCAACAGGCTTGGGCACATACTTCCACACCTCAAACTTTTAGCTCAGTGCCTAGCAGTCCCCGTGGATATGGGTAGAATAAATCAGCATGTGAGACCAACACTCTGCTCTATTACTAACAGCATCATAGGCTCAAAGTGGTATCCTAGATACCCATCCGTCCGTCCTTCCTGCAGACGTTCAGGACAAGCAGACAATCTAGTGGTTAGCAGCACTGCCCAGATCCAGGATTACCAGGAAACAGCTGGGTGACTGTGGACAAAGTGCCTGGCTCTTATCTACAAAGTAGGAACACTAGCCACAACACTGGCAGAGACCCTGTTGGAAATAAGTGGTTTCAGTGGAGAGAACTTGGCACCATGAGTGACTGCTTCTCAGAGCAAGAGCTCCTCAAATATTCAGCTGCTATTATAACTACTTAACTTTTAATGTGAGGCCAGGCCGGGTGAGTCAACTCTAGATGTTTCTCTTCCTCACACTTCTCTATCTCCCTCAGGCTCCTCTCTTGTTTAAGATGAACCAATATCCAACATTCTCCATAAATTTTTAAAAAAATTTTTATTAGATATTTTCTTTATTTACATGTCATATGATTTCTCCTTTCCCAGTTTCTCCTCCAAAAAACAAACAAACAAACACACCAAGAACAAACCCTTGTTGCCTCCCCCCTCCCCATGCTTGCCACCCCACCTTCTCCCACTTATTGGCCCTGGCATTCCCCTACACTGGGGCACAGAACCTTGACAGGGCCAAGGACCTCTCCTCCCATTGATGATGGACTTTACAATCCTCTACTATACACATGCTGCCAGAACAACCAGTCCCACCATGTATAGTCCTTGGCTGGTGGTTGAGTCCCTGGGAGCTCTGAGAGTACTAGTTAGTTCATATTGTTGTTTGTCCTAAGAGGCTGCAAACCCTTCATCTCCTTTGTTCCTTTCTCTAACTCCTTCATTGGGGACCCTGTACTCAGTTCAATGAATGGCTGTGAGCCTCTACATCTGAGTTAGTCAGGTACTGTCAGAGCCTCTCAGGAGATAGCTATATTAGGCTGGCTTGTCCTTCCTTCAGTCTCTGCTCCATAGTTAGTCTCTGCAACTCCTTCTGTGGGTATTTTGTTCCCCCTTTTAAGAAGGAATGAAATGTCCACATTTTGGTCTTCCTTCTTCTTGAGTTTCTTGTGGTTTGTGGGTTGTTCTTCCTGTATTACAAACTTCTGGGCTAATAGCCACTTATCAGAGAGTGCATACATAAATATTCTTTAGGTTCATATACATGCTCTTTAAAGTACAATTGGTATAATAAGAATACTACAAAAGAAATTCCAAACATAACTCTAATACAACACTGAGATTTTTTTTTCTTTTACCCACACATCAAATTAGCAGGAGACTTTTTAGAGGCACAACAGTGTTTGAACCCTGAGATGAATGATGGACAGTGGTACTCATCAGAGGTAGCTGTGATTGACAAGGCGGATCTGGAACATACGTTGGCAGATTTATCTGCAGGCTTAAACTATCCCTCCTGTCTAAAAGCTCATACACTTTTATCAGTTTCACGGTATCAAAATTTGGAAACTTCCTTAATGCCCATTAAGATGAAGGTTCAATAAAACATTACACAGCCATGACAATGCTCTGAAGACACCAGGACATGGGGATGGACAAATGCATAAGCCGTATGAGCCAATTTACCATTTCCTTTTATTGAAGAAAAACACCAAAGAAAGAAACAAAGACAGGCAGAAATGGAGGATGGAAGGGGAAAAAAACCTTACTTCTAGATATGTGGCCAACAGATGATTTGATAACTTCTTACATAATGTATTACATAGTCAGAAAATAATCATTAGTCTTATTATTTATAAACATGGATGATAATAGAGAGATTCATTTCTGATCCATTCCACTGAGAAGGTTGTTGCTAATGATAATGTCATAACCAGAAAACTTCTGTCAACCCAAATTCCACAGCACTGCTGTGAAATCGTTATGATCCTTAAAAGGCTGTTCCTTGCCTGAATCACAAGAGAGCCCTGAAAGCCTGCCTGGGTGTGCCCATGCGGCTGAAAGCTTTCCCTAACACTGGTGATTACGGAGCAGGGCCTGAGGCCATCTCAGCCTTGTCCTTAAAATAAGAAAGAGGCTTACTGAAACTTCTAACAGTGTCTGCAGTTTTGGAGGGAAGTCTATGGTGTCTTGACAGTTGCCACAGTTAGGCCTTGTTCTCCTTTTTTTCCCCATTTAGACATAACCTGGGGACATTTCTGAAACCACTAAGCATTTCCACAGCCCTGTGCACTGTGCAAAACTCTTCAAATAAACCGCCAGTCATCTCACATCTGTTTTTACGTCTCACCGAGGACACAGGGCCTCGCATTCCAGGAAGGAACTTCATGATCTATCTACCCAGCAGGCACCCTTTGCAGTAATTCACCAGCATTCACCTCTCCTGAGGTGGTCGAGCAAATTTAACTAGCACCATTTTCTCCTCACCTGAATAGGTGTTTAGTGGTCCTCAGTGGCTACATTAGGGGGCTTACAGGGCAAAAAGATCTTACATTTTAAAGCTTGAAACTTTAGTATGTCACCTCAGAACTTCACCAATGTAGTCAATTTCTCTTACTTCATTGTATGGAAATACCGAAGACAGGGGGCTGGTATGTGGATCCTGTTGAGTATAAGCCTGAACTGGAATGCATGTAACTGGCTACCCTGTGATGACAATTCTGTACTCCTGATGGCAAATCAGACACAGCATCAGGTTTGGCTTCAGAGATTTGGTTATGTGGCTGTCAAAGCAAGACTACAGAGCACAGATCCTTCTTCCTTCAGGGGCTGCGGAGTGGTACAACAGGCACAGACAGGGCTCTGTCTACAAACAAGCTCTGACTGGGGAACTAAGGCACAGCATCCTGGGTCCCCAGAGCACGGGGGCCCTTTTTCTACAGACTAGTTAGATAGATAGAACTAGTTAGATAGATAGAACTAGTTAGATAGATAGAACTAGTTAGATAGATAGAACTAGTTAGATAGAACTAGTTAGATAGAACTAGTTAGATAGATAGAACTAGTTAGACAGAACACTGATATGACCCTAGGACAGTGGTTCTCAATCTTCAGAAGTCTGCAACATTTAATACAGTTCTTCATGTTGTGGTGACCCCCAACATAAAAATATTATATCGGTACTTCATAACTATAGCGATGGCTGTGAAACGTAATGTAAATACCTGATATGTAGGATACTTGATATATAACCCCCAAAAGGGTCACAGGCTATAGTTGAGAACCACTGCCCTAGAAATACACATTGTATATCACTAATGCATAAATGGGAAAAAATGCATTGAAATACTTACTTAAAATACCAAACTTTCCCCAGAACAGGAGGATAGCCAAAATTGGGAAAATAACAATGAGGATCTTTTCATTTGGAGAAAACCACGAAACTGTAAAGAAAGAAAACAAAAATCATAATTAGTGTTTACTATCCTCACTGCTAATGGTCTCATGTATGTCCTTATTACTCTAGTAGAAGATAGAATTAACTACAGCTGTGGGCCATGGTTTACACACACACACATACATACA
>JADRCD010212284.1:0-25428 GCA_019843815.1 Montemys delectorum | reverse complement strand
AGAGAGAGAGAGAGAGAGAGAGAGAGAGAGGCAGAGTAAGTCCGAGACAACCGTGAGTCCGGTGTCACACGGCAAAAGCAGGAAAAGCGGGACTCTGCACTCCTGAGGCTCTATATACCCAGAGACCTCAGGTACCACTAAGAAGAGCAAGTGAGTGGTGGAGAGATGGGAGAGGAAGAGAAGCAGAAGGATGTGAGCACAGTGAAGAGAGGCAGAAATGGAGACTCGAGGGTAGTGAGGAACAGCCTGATGTGAGTAGCCTTCGAGGCCATGGTGAGGTTCTGCCCCATGCGACTGCCAAGGTCCATATGTGATCCTTAACCCTGCAGCAGCAGGGGTCTGTAATCAGCAGAAGCCAAGCAGATGCCCCTGATCTGGGCTGCTGCCTGGAGCCATTTGATATCTGAGAGCTGTGCAGAGCTGCCCCCACCCCTTGCCTGGGCATCATGGGAGAGAAGGAGAGCTGGCCCCTCACTCAGGAAACAAAGTAGAGCTGGTCCTGGTTGCAGGGTGAGCCAGTCAGAGGGCGTGAGCATGGGATAGCTAGCTCCACCGCTTGTCTGCCATGAGGGGGGATAAGCATGGGGGAGGTACCATTCTTACCTCGCCCTCACCTCCTGTGGGGGGTGGGGGAGGAGTGAGAGTTGGTCCTAAGGTCATGATAGTGGGAGAGCTGGCTTTGCCTCTTGCCAGTTACAGTATTGGATAAGCTGTCCATAGAAAGCTCGCCCTGGTGGTCTAGGTGTGAGAGAGTTGGTTCAGCTACCAATCAGGCCCAGATCCGGGGCTTTGAATTGGCCTAATATCTACCCCATCTATAAACTGCTGGAGCTCATGAAGAAGCCAATCCTGCAGACCCAAAAGCTGCAGGATCTCCATGACTCAGAGCAACAATGGGATATTCCAGAGGCTTCCCAGTGAGGATCCAGTATTGTTAGTGTAGTTGTCGCCAGAGAGGCCTTGTACCAGACCAATGACTCACTGCAACAAATGTTTCCAAGTAAAGATGTGTGGGCAAATAGTATACTGTATGACACACAGTGACACACATTACAGCTTCCACACTGAGATTTCTTTCTTTCTGTGGAGAGGTTCCAAGGGCACATGGTGGAAATGAGTAGGATTGAGATGCATGATGTAAAATCCACAAAGAATCCATTAAAAGGGTTTTAGGGGTTTGTTTTGTTTTGTTTTTTAAAAGACATACAGAAATAAAAGAAGATGCCTAACATCAGCATATGGCCTCCACATTCACACTAGCATGTACACACACACTCACACACACTCACACTCATACATACACATACACACTCACACACCCACCACACACTCACACACACATACATACACCCATACACATACTCACACCACACACACACACATACACACATTCACACCACACACTCACACATACACACACATACACAGTCACACACAAACACACACTCATATACACACATTCACATACACCACACACACATATACACACATTCACACCACACACACACACACACCCTTGACACTGTCAAAGCCTGAGGTGGGAGCCAGAAATTGAACCTCTAATTTTTGCATCAGTGGTTCCAAATGTGGTTGATTGTAGCAGCCCTCTTTGGTCAAGCACTCTTGAGCATGCAACTTGCCAAGACACAGGTGTTTCTTGGTGCGTGGTAGGGTTTCACGCCAGTGAACCCACTCTAAGTTGAAAATATCCTGCCGTTCCATACGCCTGGCCCACCAACTCTCTTAACTTTTGTGTCTCCCCTGTAACGCAGTACCTGACCCAGAACTACTCCTCACTGCCTTTTGCCCAGTGCTGTCAGAGTCTGTGCCACCAACTACCACCAGCCTGGGAAAATATCAGATTGCGTATGGCTTCTGTACCTTTAGAGATTCAAATGCCCCATGTCAAGCTGTCATAAATTGCAAGTCATCTTGCTGATAAACGATACGTATCCGAATGTGAGTCACGCACTAAAGATTAGTGCTGTTGATTTTTACATCACAAAATAAAGAACTCGTGGCGTTATCATTCTGCTTTCCAATAAATCATCTTTAGCCTGTGAAGGACTCTCGCTGAACAACAAATTACACTTTCATGATGTTCCCATCCGCCCCGGTCTGCACTCAGAAAAAGCTTATTTATTGTCAGGCTTTAGCTCATGAATCTTCTTTGGGCAGCTCTTTCAGGCACCACCTCCCCCAGGTGGAGCTGAAGGCTGAGCCCCTCTCTGAGCACGCCGCAAACAAGGGACTGCTGTCGACTTATCATGACGAATTGCAAATGTTTGTTTAACCTGCCAGCTCCGGAATCCTGGAGATTGCTCTGTTCATCTGTTTCACCTGTGCTTTGCGTGCAGCTCCCGGAGCGCAGTATGTATGTATATTTTTTTAACGTTTGAAAAAATGAGCAAACTCATATATACAATTAATCAATACTTTAAGGGAGCCATTGCCTTCTCTATGGAAGCAGATTCATCCTGCTGCCTCGTGAGAAAATAACCCACGCAGAAGAATGCAATGCAAAAAGCTGTGGAGAGCTTTCCATTTAGGTTTACGAGATCGTGCCTAATTTATAGCCGAGCTGTAGCTGGAAGCCCGTGAACAGCCTCAGTAACCCACGGCATAAAGAATGGGGGTGGGATGGTTCGTTTTAACTGACCTTTTTAAGTATGTAATTGTCTTACAAACAGGACCCTGTAGCCAACTAATAATGGATGGTCTTTGGGGCCTTGGTGAGTTATTGTGAGGTGGGGCAAAGAAGGATGGAGACAGAAAGGTTCAGGAGCATCCCAGTTTACTATCTCTGGTTAGGTCTAATTAAGAATTACCTGCCGAGGGCCTGGAGAGAGGCGTGGTTCAGTGGTTATGAGCACAAGCTACTCTTCCAGGGGACCTGGGTTCAATTCCCAGTGTTAGGACCTAGGTAAAATATTAAGGCTTAAATGGAATGTTAAGGCCTAGGTAACAGTTTCCTGGCTAGCCTACCATTCTAAGGGCACTTTCTCATATGTTTCTGCTGTTACTAGGTGTGATGGTTTGTATATGCTTGGCCCAGGGAGTGGCACTATTAGGAGGTATGGCCTTGTTGGAGTAGGTATGTTACTGTAGGCGTGGACTTAAGACCCTCATCCTAGCTGCCTGCAAGTCAGTACTCTGCTGTCAATCTTCAGATGAAGAGGTAGAACTCTCAGAGCTCCTCCTGCACCATGCCTGCCTGGATGCTGCCATGCTTCTGCCTTGGTGAAAATGGACTGCACCTCTGAACCTGTAAGCCAACCCCAATTAAATGTTGTCCTTATAAGAGTTGCCTTGGTCATGGTGTCTGTTCACAGCAGTAAAACCCTTACTAAGACACTAGGCAACTTTCTAATGCCAAGATTGATTATATATTGTGTTATGCTCTGTGCCCTTGAAAACCAATCATGATAAAAGTCAGTTGAACTGTTTTGTATAGTTACCCAAAATAAGCTTGACCGAAAACCAACCACCCAACAGCACTTCCTGCACCTGTGTATAAGCTTTTATGGTATAAGTGGCCGCTGGGATGGACCCCAACATAAGAAGGATGCCTACACCAATATAAAAAACTGTTTGGAATAAGACTTTTATTTTAAGTAGTGGTCAAGTAAAGTTTAAGTTCCCAAGAACTCCCTGGAAACTGACATCCTACTTGGCAGAAAGAGACATCTATGTGGGTAACTGACATCCTGGTTGGCAAGTTAGGACATGAATGTTAGACAAGTCCCATCCTGGGAGACAAGTTAAGACATGAATTAGACAAGAATTATCAACCAGTGGAAGCAGGATTAATGTACAACAAAGATATGTTCCTAAGGAAATCTCCCATCCCTAAATTCTGATTGGTTGAATAATGTGTCACAGATGTCTGTGGATTTGGGGGTTTAAAAACCCTGTAGGTCATGGATCAGTTCCTGAATCTGGGCCATGGCCCTGGTCAATCAGTACTGGGGCATATGTTCAATAAACTATGCCTGTCTTGCTGAGATGGATGTTCATGTGATTTTTGAGGCTATTCCTGGACCCCAACAGTCAGTACCCACATGGCTGCTCAAAACTGCCTGTGACTCCAGTTCCTCACACAAACATATGTGCAGGCAAACACCAATGTGCATAAAAATGAATAGTGAAAAAAAATCACCTGATGGAAGAGGCAGGAATTTTGTGGCTATTAGCAGAAACTTTTACTAGCATGGGTCTGACATGGGGGATGTTGTAAATGTAACTTTTATTCTCCTGTTGTCTCCAATGCTTACTGCTTCGGTCTGCTAACCTAGGCCTAGTTCTGGAAGCTTCCTATCTCTATACAATCTAATCTTTGCCTAGAATGTTTTCAGCCTCTGAGACTTATTACTGAATATGCTCACCCTTTCTAGTTCTGAGCTCTGTTGGTTTGTTTAACTCAGCTGTTCTGGTTCAAACAACTGACTGAGTCAAACTGACTTCTCTTTTATGTCTGACTGAATTGTTCCACTTAGCCTCAAACTAACTCCAACATTCTGTTCTAATCTTCTGGCTCCTCTTTTTCTGGCTTGCTCTGTCTTTACCTGTGTCTAGTTTGTTCTCTCTTCAACCTGTCTCTATAAAACCCTCAGGTATAACTGCCTCCTTCCCTCCTCCACCCTCTCTGTACTGCTCTCTCTTCAGTAACCTCTTTCCTCTTTGTTCTCCAGAGTGAGAGTTGGGCATGTCCTAGTCTGTCAAACTTTCTCTGATTTGTCACTTTGTCTCCCTCTTAATTAGACACTTTCAAACATGGGTGCTTCCTTTGACAAACTAACTTTACCTTCATTCTTTGGGATTAAAGCCGTGTACTAAAGGTGTGTCTGCATTCCAGCCTAGATCACAAAGCCCTAGAAGGCCTTTGGATGTGTTCTTTCCCCAAATGTCTCCTATACATGAGTTTTCACAGGCCACCCTGACTGGAAGAGCCCACTGGGTGTGCCCTTCCATGCAGTAGGGTCCAGGCCAATGAATTAAGGGTCATGTGACCTCCTTGTTGACATAGACGCCTCCCCTGTGAGTGGGAACTTGAAGTAAACTACATAATGCATAATACATAATAGACTTATCCTCTCAGAGCTACCTAAAAGTACTGTCTCTGTGATTTGTTAGAAAGTGAAGTACAAGTTTGCATTGTTGTCTTGTTTTTTGTTGTTTGTTTATTGCTGTTTTTATTATTGTTCCAAGTAATTGTGAGTAGCAGTAACAACAAAAAGATTTGCTGTTAGCTGGGCAGTGGTGGCACATGCCTTTAATCCCAGCACTTGGGAGGCAGGGGCAGGTGGATTTCTGAGTTCGAGGCCAGCCTGGTCTACAGAGTGAGTTCCGGGACAGCCAGGGCTACACAGAGAAACCCGGTCTCAAAAACCAAAAAACAAACAAACAAACAAAAAGATTTGTTGTTGTTCCCTAAAAGGATGCTAATGAAAGATTTAGCTAATGAAAGTATACTGTGCCCAGTTAAATTTGGATGCCATACAGATAGTGAGACTTTATCGCTGCACATATAACTGGAAAGCTGCACACACCCTCACCTGGCAACCATAGCCCAAGAACAGGCTCTGCGTGGCTCCTGGGGGAAGAATATTCACAAACGCCTAGGCCTTTTGTGAAAGGAGATGCCTGAGTCTAGTCTACAGAGTCTCTGTCCCTGACCCTCTCCGGCCTCATTATCACTCCATGGAATGCACAGGTAACCCTTTGGGGACTGTCCCTTGGATAGCATCATCTAGGCTAATAAACATCTTTTCAAAGGAGTTTTCCACACTCAAAAAAGAGACCTAAAGTCAACATCTTACTTACAACATTCTTGACATTTTAATATTCTGACTACCCTTGTGGTTTCCAAACAGTACCATACTCTGGAACGTCTCTCTAAGAAAATTCTGGGAATGAGGATGCCATGGAACACACTCAGGGAAATGCTTCTCTTGACCTGATGTTGAAAATATTTTATAAATCTGGTATCACATGATTCTGGGTTTGCCTTCTTTCTCTGTCTAAAATCTCTTCATCCCTAAAGATCCTTCCAAATGTCCCCTGTTCTACAATACCTTCATACCCCTACATTCCTACATAACCAAGCAAGGATGAGGCCTACTTCAGCATCCCAGCATTGAGCCCCAAGCATGGGCCATGCATGAATTATGTCAGTAAATGTGCTTGCTAATGAATGACTGACTGGTCAATTAACAAATACCAATAATAGACTTAGGCTTTATTTTCTCATTGAATTTTCATTGTTGTGAGACAATTGTTTCTTCAATATGGGAAATGTATGAGGACAGCAAAGAAATAATATTAATATTGCATGCCCAGGAAGTAAATCCTAGCACATGATTTGTTCTTTTTAATCAATAATAAATTGCACTGATTATATCTCACTCTATAAGGCATGCCCATGAATTATTTTATGTGTGCCTCATGACAATATCATGGAAGGTGTCATAGCCTATGGATTGGCTCACACATCCTCTGTCACAGGAAGCTCACAACCATGTATGCCCAATGCCCATGAAGCTCAGGTTTTGCAGGCAAACTGGGCTTCACCCACAAAAAGCACTTTATGAGTAGAAAAGATAGAGGTCACTTCTTGTCTCTTTGGAGGTTTCCCTCTGGGAAGCATGAAAAGGTGGGGTTCTCTGCAATGAGACAGAAAGCAGCCTTTTTCCAGCTACCGGGCCACTTGAGGATTTGAAAGTTGTGACAACACCATTTGCATTGCATCTTGACCCACACCGTTCCCCTTATGGTGGCTTCAGAGGTAATAGTTGTTCTGGTGAGTCGGTTCTGTGAAAGGAAGTAGCTCTGAGAGGTCTACTCTGGGATCGCACCTTGAGCTGTTTCAGTCCCTGCACCATTAATTTCTACGTTAGATCCCTTCTGCTAACACACCTAGAGGGGGTTCCTTTCTCATACCTGAGAGAGAAATGACTATGTAAACCCTTCTCCAGGAGAGAAAAGTACAGTGCAAGGGGATTAACTTAAGTCCCCTAAAGTCTCAAAGTATAAAGTGACAGAGCCAAAATCTCACTCCAAAGGTTAGACACTTCTCAACAAGATCACCAGGGCAGAGTAATAGAACTTAAGAAGGAAAGCCTGGCTTTATTTCTTAGCCAACTGCTACCAAAAGCTTTTAGTAAAATATAAAATTGGCCACAAGACACATAACACAATCACAGGATGGAATATTACACAGTATTAAAAATAACACCATACAAAACAATAACAGCCAAAGAGTATGATATAGAGCTCTATGTACATTCAAGCAAATTAAGTGAAACAAGCCACTCAGAGAGACCAATCACCTTCCCTATCCCACTTCAGGTGTTTAGAGGCTCTTTCTGCATCTGTCTAGGGTTGGGTTGTTGCTGTTGGCTTATTAATTCTACATCTTGTGTTTGCATCAAAAATATAAGTAATTTGTACTAAGCAAGAAAAAAATCATCAAAATCAAATTGCACAGAACGTTGTTGGGCCTCCTGAAAGCCAAGGCAGGAAACAAATGAGTATTTCCTAGCATTAATGTGCATCTCCCAAGCATGGCCAGCGTTAAATGCCTGCTGGGGTACATACACGTGCACACATACCTCACAAGTATGCATCCACTGTTCATTTTAAACCATCCCATGCTAAATTACTTGATAAGAAATCTACAACAGAGATAAAGAATTTTCTCATGCATTCAAGTCCTTTTGTTGAGGTTAGGGGGTGGATACCTCCTTAGATATGAAAAGACTTGTATAATACAAAGACAGAGATACAGGGGAGCTGAGCTTGGTCACTTCACAAAAGGAGACTTGATCAGTTCATAGGCCCAAAGCATTGCAGAGCTCATACAGGGCTCTCCATGACATGCTCAGCATTAGTACTACTCACAGACCAAACACACGCTTCTTATTTTTCTGTGCTGAGGCCAATGAGACATGATTATGAAGTTCCCAGACAAAGTCGAATTCCAGTGCCTCTTATTAGAAAGCAGCCTTTTTCCTTTCAGGGTCACTACTTTCTTATCCATTACTGATACAACATCAAACTATGAAATTCTGCAAGGCTGGAAATCATTCATGCAATGAATCTTTAACAAAGTCATCACCTCCCTCCCTTAGGTAGTTCAAGACAGGGAACATTGGTGAGATATATATGAATTACAGTGTTTGTAAGAGCAGAGAGAGAGAGAGACAATAACTATACATGTATATATATACATATACATATACATATATATGCTTTTATATATACATATATATATGATTGTAAGAGCATATGTATATGTATATATATACATATATATACACACACAGAGAATAACTATATGAATGAAATAGACATACTTATATAAATGACAATATTGGTAAGAGAATATATATAGAGAGAATAACTATGTATGTGATATGATTGACAGTATAAGTGCGTATGTATATATAGACAGAGAATAACTATATATGTACTTATAATGAATGACATATATATATATATATGAATAACAGTGTTTGTAAGAGCCCATCACACTTCATGTTAGCTTCAGCATAGCTAAGGAAACCTTAACTCTATTGAATAAGCTTCCCAAACCTCATTCTCACTGAGAGGCAGGGCCCATCCCAGTAACCAGAAGAGATGGGTGCTCAAATACCAAGTTTTCAAAAAATTTATACTCTCAAATGATTGTTAAGCATCAGACAAAGCCTCTGTGTAATTTATTGTAAGTATTGGTATTTGTCATGTTAGAAATGAAATACTTGTTTTTTTTTAAGGATAGGAATATAGTTTAGTGATAGAGTACTTTCCAGTATGTGCAAAGCCTTGGGTCTCAGTGTAAGCACCATCAAATATCAAATCAATTTTAAAATTTATTACATGTTTACATTTTAGCTCCTTGGTTTCGCAAAATTGCTAGGCTTTCAGATTAGCATTTGTAGCTAGTCTGTATTGATATTTCTTTAAGTGTTTAAAAAAAAAAACCCTAGATATTTGGGATAGAATGGGAGTGAAAAGACAAAACCCACTGTGGTGGTTTGAATGAAAATGGCCCCCCACAGACTTATAGGAAGTAGGACTATTAGGAGATGTGGCCTTGTTAGAGCAGGTGTGGCCTTGTTGGAGTGGGTGTGGCCTTGTTAGAGCAGGTGTGGCCTTGTTAGAGCAGGTGTGGCCTTGTTGGAGTGGGTGTGACCTTGTTGGAAGAAGTGTGTCACTGCCTTTAAGGTTTTAGATGCTCAAGCCAGTGTCTTTCCCTTCTTGATGCCTGCCAATCCATTTATAGAACTCGCAGCTATTTCTCTAGCACCATGTCTGCCTGCATGCTTCCCACCCTGATGATAGTGGACTAAACCTCTGAACTGCTCAATTAAATGTTTTCCTTTATAAGATCTGCAATGGTCATGGTGTCTTCCTTTATAGCAATAGAACCCTAACTAACCCATCTGCACATTCTAATTGGTAGGACTGAACCCACAGCCCCACTAGGAATGCTTCAAGGACTACTTAACACACTTTGAAAACTGAATGCAACTAGAAAAGGAAAAGTAACTTTAAAGAAGATACTGGAATTACAGAAAGCTGTGTTCTAAATACTGAGCTAAATGGTAGTGGGAAACCCAGTTTCTACTTCAAAGGACTTACAATTGATTCTGTGTGTGGTGGTGAGTTAAACCACACCACTGTTCAAAACACACACTGCTGCCTTCCGGGCACTTCCTGCCAGGCTCTTGTGGACACACTCCCAATGTAAGATAAAATTCATCCCAGTTCACTGTTTGGTCACCTGACTCACCGGCTGGTGGAATTGGAAAGGGGGTGACAAGGGCCACTTCAGGCAGGTTGTTGGATAAGAGTTTCCTCCAAGTTTGAAGTCTTCCATCTGGCAGGGAAGCTCCTTAAGCAGGAAAGTAAACAACTCAATGTGGTTTCAGGAAGTCCCTGAAATTGGCCAGATTCTCTAGGCCCCTCCCTACCAGAATAAGTAATAAAGCTGTGGAGAGTCCCTCTGTGGGACAAAAATGGGGTCCTGTGTCCACTCTGGGCTAGCGCTGTTGGGTGAGGTAGATGCGGGGAGTTTGATTGCATGGACCCCAAGCCGCCAGGCAGGCATTGGACTGTGAGAAGCTGTAGGATCCCACTCCCAGGGGTGGGAAAAGGCACAGCCTGGACTCCAACAGTCACTGGGCTGCACAAAGGCCAGGGACATCAGATACTCACTCTCAGACATCCCAGAAGCCTCTGTATGTTGCAGAAGAAATGAGAACAGGTGGGGACCCTCAGGCGGACTCTGGCCTCCTGGCAGGAGGTTAGATGCTGGTGGCTCATTAGGGGAAGACCTGCCCCTTTGCTCCAGCACAGGTCCCGATGAGCAGAGATAGTCCATGGTTTCAAGGCATTGATTGTAGAAAGACAGAGGAAGAGAGAAGTGTAGGGAAGTAGAGGCCGGCCATGACCATGTGAAGAGGGGAGAAAGGGAAGGCAGAGAGGGGGCAAGCAGGAAAGTGAGTAAGAACAATAGGATAAAAGGAAGAAAGCAAGAGAGCAAGTAGGGGGCAAGCAGCTCCTTTTATAGCAAGCTGGGCTATCCTGGCTGTTGCCAGGTAACTATAGGGAGGAGCATACCTGGCTGTTGCCAGGTAACTGTGCGGGGAGGGAGGGAGTTCAGACAGAATACCGGGAGCTTGGGCATTGCCTTCATGCCACACACCTCTTGGCAAGGGGCTGTGGGAGGCTGTAGCTGTGACAGAAGCCAAGGGCCCAGGAGGCGTGGCCAAACACCTACCATTCCTTAGGGTTACCGGAGTTCCTTAGTTCCTTGCCTGTGTTCGACCGGGAACCAGGCTGTCTGTGCACAGCTCACCGCCCCACATCCCTCTGAGACAAGACAAGCTGTAAGAAAACTCTGAGACCAGTCCAGCTGCTCGGAGGAAGCAGAAACCAGCAGAGCTGCCTGGACGAAGTTAGGCAGTTAAGTCTAGAGTCACTTAGAAAGGATACTCTCACCGGTGTGCTCCAGCTTCCCAGCTCTTTTGAGCTATCACCCATGCTGTAGTGGGCCATGGTAACGCAGCTGTCCTTGGCTCACTTCTGCTCCTGTAAGTAACCCCTTACCCATACTCCTGAAACAACCTTGTTGAAATATATTGGTCCACCAAGTTGACTTTGCTGGTATCCATACTTCAGTCTGTTGTGGGCCCCACATCCGGGGTGAGTGGAAGTGTGTGTTTTGCCATTTGCTTGAAGACCCATTGTGTGATCCCTACCTCCTCCTCCCATGTGATCACTATGTCCTGAGAAGGAGTTGCTTGGGCCCTGGAATGATAGAATCATAGCACAGAGCACCACTCAGTCTATGAGGTATACACAACAAAAGTAGTGATTCACTGAGACTTTGGGGTTGCTTGTCTCTGCAGCATAGCTTAGCCTATACTGATGGATACAGGTGGGTTAAGATAAATACCAAACACTAAAACTAGGGGGCTAGAAAGATGGCTCAGTGGTTAAGAGAGCACTGGCTGTTCTTCCAGAGGACCTAAGTTCAATTCCTAGCATCCACATGGCAGTCTAAACTTGTCTGTAACTCCAGTTCCAGGATCTGGTACCCTCACACAGACAAACACACAAGCAAAACACCAATGCACATTTTTAAAATTGATTAATTAATTTTTAAAAAGCTAAACTAAAACCTTAAACAGTATTAAACATTATTAAACAATTATTCTCACGTGTTAAAACATGAAGCAAGGAGTAATGTCACAGTCCTAACTGTTTTCAATAAATATTTACTTAACTGTAACAAGTCCCCGTGAGTCAGGCCCTGCACGTACAATCCATTGAACCTTCGAGGGAGAAGAAAGTGGTGCCATAGAAAGAGGGAGCAAGAAGCCTGTGCTCAGGCCAGTGAGATATGACGATAAAGTTCCTAGACAAAATTTGGTAGGTCCGCCTACCCCTGTGTGAGCTTGAATATGCTTCTCTGAACTTTATGATTCTCATCTATAAGACAGGTGATAATCCCGCTTCTGATGACTGTGGGAGCTAAACATGACTGTGTAAAGTCGATGGGGTATTTTACAAATTTACATATTTTACAAATAGGACAAGCAATGAAGGAGTGACTAATTTTCAAAGGTCATAATATCGGCGCGCACACACACATGTAACTCATTTTTAGTGTTTGACAATATTTAACAGAATACCTCAGCATCCTTGTTCTGCTGGATATTTTCAAGTTATGTTTATGTCTATAAACAAGAAACACCCTCCCAACCATCTTTATACATGACAAAGGCTAGTTACATCTGCAGGAGAAATTCTTGGTATTGGATGACTAGGTCACATAGCACAGCAGTTCAAACGCTGGCAAGTACTAGCAACGCTGCCTTTGGAAAGTCTTCCCTGCAGCATGAGGCTACCCTTTCCCCGGGGCCTCACACACACACACACACACACACACACACACACCTGAACCTTCCCTAGCTTGTGGCTTCAGGTCCGTGTTCATGAAACCAAGTTCCCTAGCACAGTCCTGCGGGGCACTGCTTTGGCCAGGCTGTTAGGCAGAGAATCGTTTGGTTTTGTCCCTGCTGAGTGTCTGCTGTTACACACAGTGCTTTGGAAGAGTCACTTAGAAGTGGGCTTTGTTCTGCTCTAAACTACTCAGAAATAATTCATCTGTATCAAAGATAACTTACATATTGATCCAGAAGCATTGAGGGAAGGTAGCTTTTTCATTGATTATTTGATAATGGGTTATTTCATTTTTATCTACTGTGATTTCTCTAATGCAGACTTAAAAGGGTGGGGGGAGAAGCATATAATTCATCTCACTGGAAAGCATTTTGCTTGCCAATTCACATTAGCTAACAGTGACCCCAAGGACCTCCGGCTCATTCAGAAGAACACACTGTCAGAATGGTCCTCTCACCTGCCCTTATTTTTGTTTAATATTTGAGTTAACGACTAAAGGAGTGATTGGCCTGAAACAGACTGGCTCTCATATGTTGGAGTAAGGGAAAATCAAGCCTGTGGGATCTTCCAATGGAGGGACTGCACACTGCCAGCAACACGTGGGATTGCAGCCTGTGTCTTTTCGCCAGTTTACAAATGCAGCCATTAAATTAATAACCATCAACTGGGACTCGGGGCAGCCTAACAGCCAGGGCACTATTCCGGAGCTGCTGGCCTGATGTTTAAATATTTATTGATGATAAACGGGTGACAGATCGGCATGAGTTGAGCCAGAAAGAAATTCAATCTGCCCGCTCAAGCAAAGCCTTGGCAGGATCCTCCCCTCATGCCATAGGGAAAAGCCCTCTCAAGAATGTGATGGTGAAGAAGTTAAGTCATAATTATTTTTCTAGTTAGAGACAATAAATCCTTCCACATCGTGTTTTATCAGATTATCAAGGAAGAGAATTTGGAATTCAGTCTTCTGCTCCCTCATATTCCGCATCATCCTCTGAATTCCAAATGGCCAAACATTACCGTGCTCCAGGTGTTTGATCAGTCTATAAATCACTAAGATTTAGAATCTAAGATCTGCCACATGCACAAGAGACATATAGATCAGTGGAATAAAATAAAGGATTCAAAAATAAGCCTGCACAGCTATGGCCAGTTAGTTTTTGGGATCGATGTCAAAAAACATACAACGAATAGAAAGGTTCTGCGACAAATAGTGCCAGAGATCACTGGAGTCCACATGGAGAAGAATGAAACTAGATCCACATCTCTTACCATGCACAAGCCTTTCAGTGGATCGAAGGCTTTAACCTAAGACTTGGAACGCTGAAACTGTTATAGGGAAATATAGGCAGCATACATCAGCATACAGGCACAAGCTAGGCGCATCCGACCAGTAATCTAGTAGCATTGAAAATAGTCCCATGGCTACTAGGATTATATGGAATTAAAAAGCTTCAACACAGCAAAGGAAGTAATCGAGTGAAGAGATAGCCTACAGAATGGGGAAAAATCATTGTTAACTATACAGCAGATAGAGGGTTAATATCTAGGATATATAAGAATTACAAAATGAGTTGGGCCTAGTTAGTACTTGGATGGGAGACCGCCTGGGAATACCGGGTGCTGTAGGCAAAAAAAAAAAAAAAAGAATTACAAAATGAACACCAAAATCCAGGGCTGCTCATCTCCAAATAGGATAATGAAACAAGGAGATAGGTCCCAAGAGAAGAAATACAGAGGGCCCACCAGTATTTTTTAAGGCATTCACTGGGGAAATGGAAATTAAGAGTACCTTGAGATTCCATCTCATTCTTGTCAAAATGGCCACCGAGAAAACAAATGTCAACAAATATGGCAAGAATGTTGGAAAAGAGTGACTCTCATAAGCTCCTCCCATAGTAGGGATATAAACTGGTACAGTCGCTATGGGAACCAATATGGAGGTTTCTTAGAAACTAGAACTACTATATGACGCAACTGTATTACCACTGGACGCAGACCCAAAAGAGTCTAAGTCCCACCATAGCAATGTTAGCACGTCCATGTTCATGGCTGCTCTGATCACAGCAGCTAAGAAATGGAACCAGCCTAAGTGTCACCCGATGAATGGATAAAGAAAACGTGGTGTACATACATAGTGGAATGTTATTTAGCCATAAAGAAACTATCACATTTGCAGGAGAATGGATTGAACTGGAAATCATATGAAGCAAACTGAGCCAGACTCAGAAAGACAAGTGTTTTCCCTCATATACAGAACCTAGATTTGTGTGTGTGTTGGGGGGGAGAGTAATAATGAAATATATGTGACATGAAAAAGAAGGGGGTTGTATGGGGGTGATGAAAAGGACCCATAAAGTGCCAAGAAGATGGAGAGGGTATTAAGGCAGGGAACACATTAGAACAAAGTATATATGGAGAAGCCACACTGAAACCCATTAGTTTGTATGCTAACTTAAAAGTAATCAGTACAGCACTTGGGAGGCAGAAGCAGACAGATTTCTGAGTTCGAAGCCAGCCTGGTCTACAAAGTGAGTTCCAGGACAGCCGGGGCTACACAGAGAAACCCTGTCTCGAAAAACCAAAAAAAAAAAGTAATCAATAAATAAAATACTTAAAAACTAACAAAAAATATTCTTTCAGGTTATGCTGCAGTAACAACTCCAGCATCTTAATGAGTGAAATACACAAAGGTTGTGTCGTGTTCTGCAAGCCCATCTTAGGCATGGTTATCAGTCAAATATTCAGTCTGAGGCCAAAGCCAGTCAGCCCTGCGGGGGGTCGGGGCAGAGGGGTGTTCTGCAGTCCATCGGGGGAGTGGGGGGGACAAAGGGGGTGTTCTGAAGTCTGTCCCATCAGCAACAAAGCGTTCAGGAGTGGAAGCCTACAGTGCTGGTGACTGCTGCCGAGCCAGGCTGAAGTAGGCAGGCCTGGCTAACAAGTCTCCTCACCAACCTTATGAACTTGAACTGGCCACTTAAATTCTTGGAGTCTGAGTCGTATCTTTAAAAAAAAAAAAAGGGAATAATACCATTCATTATTCCCATTACATATATTACATATATTATTGCCATTAGATATGCCAAGTTGTCCTGAAGAATGATATGATAAATATATAGATCCAAGTACGTAGTAGGAGCTCAGTAAGTAATAGGACTTGGCCTTGTGCTGGCGTACAAACAAGCCAGGAAGCAGTACCCCTCCAATGGCCTCTGCTTCAGCTCCTGCTCCTGGATTCCTGCCCTGCTTGAGTTCTTGTTCTGACTTCCTTTGGTGATGAACTGTGATGTAGAAGCCTAAGTCATGGTGTTTCAACCCAGCAATAGCAACTGTAACTAAGGCAGCTGGCTAACATTATTCTTAATGCTTCTGAAAGATCATCTCATCTCAGCTGAGTCTCATGTTGTAGGAGAGAGAACCGAGGCACCATTAGCTCAAGATCCTCCTCCAGATCTCCCATGCACTCAGTGACACTGTGACCAGACAAGACAGTGCTGAGGGTCCTCCATTTTACATCCCTGCTGAGGTCAACCTAACTAGAATCTTATCTCCTAATGAAGAATCCCATGAAAAATTACTCAGCTCTATTCTAGGAATCAAAGGTCAGGGTGTCCTACCTAACTCAGCTTCTGTTGAAACTGTCTTGTGGAACCCCCACCCCCACCCCCCCCCCCCCCCCCACCCCCCCCCCCCTGCTAACTGCTACCTTAGCCTCTGTTAAACGTGCTTACTTCTGTGAAACCCACATGCAACTGCTAAGCAAGAAGCCAGGATGCTGTTTCTGTCTTTTAAACCCCTAAGTTCTGGACACTAGAGGCAACATCTGGGTCCCTGAGCACTTGGGTGTGGCCACACCTGACTGGAATAAAGACTTTTAGTTGGCTGTATAACTGCATCTGAGTGGTCACTGAGAGGCCAAACCTATTCCATCTTGGAACCAGCCCTCATCTTTAAAAACAAAAACAAAAACAAAAGCCTGAGAACTTGGCCCACAGCCGAACCCAAGCTGCACCCACATACCAGGAAGGACCCCATGGCTTGTCTTTGGCCAGAATTACTCCCTAGCTACCTCCAGGCAAGATTAATCAAAGATTAGTCTGATTGTTTCAGATGTACTTTGAGACCCTTCCTGATTGTATATGGTCTTGCTTCAGAGCACCCACCTGTGCCTGTCAGCTTACAATAGACATTCAGCTAGCTGCTTGCCAGGCTGACCCACCCCCTCCATCCCCACCCCAACACACACACTTACTTCCATTTCGTATAAAATCTTGTCCCAATGAGAGTTCAGGGCTGCCTCACCAAACCATCCTGTGGGCTGGTGTTGAGTAAGCCCAAACTCAAGTTTATAATAAAGAGACCCTAATGTGATTACATTGGAAATGCTTCCTTGGTGGTCTTTTGAGGTTCATGAATGCTTCCTGGCACAACAGTCATCTCTGGAGCTCTCCCTGTGTCAGCAGAATCAAAATTAAAGCCAGACTGTTTTACACTGATGCTCATGTTCTCAGCCTCCTTGTTACAATGTTCACATACAGTGAGTATTTTTTAATAAATCTTATTGAATGGGAAAAGGCACATGGGAGAGTGCAATTGGTCCCTAGTTTAAAGACTGTATTGGGAAGTGTATGTTCATTCAGACGATCCTTGCTTGTTCCTACTGGTTTATTTGATGGTGGGCATAAATGCATACCACCGGGTTTATTGGGTTGAAGTGGGGATTAAATACCTTCTGCAGGAAGGAGTGAAGCTCATTGGCTGAAGGTTCAAGGCACCTAGATACCTCATTAGCATGGAGAAGAACTCAAGGTGTTACTTTATGTGACTGACTGCCGTGATCCTCTCAGTGGGGTGACATGGTTACTTGTTCCAGATCAGGTACAGTGGCAGATAGGGAGTGGCTCTACTACTCATCACAGATCTCTGAGATTCCTGGGGTCTGAGCTCATTCAACCTTGCTAGTTCTTATGACTGTCTGCTAACAGGGTCCCACATGCCCTACACACCCCCACATGCCCTACCCACTCCCATCCATGATCACACTTAGAATCTCCCCCGCAATAAACAACTAACCCAAGGATATGCACTTGAGAATCCATCTAGCCTCTGGATGGATTCACACAATATTATGGCAGATGGTATCATGGTGGGAATGGGTTTAAAATGAGAGAGACCGTTATGAGAAGGGAAGCCAGAGATCCTAGAAGGCTCTATAGATCTTATAGAAGTTCTAGAGCTTGTGGGACCAACTCAGTGCCTGCCTGGCACCCCATCGCCCATATGTCTTGGACTGAGCCCCTCCTTTTAAAGGGTCCAGCCCCTCTCACCATGACACCCTAGAGTGAAGCTTCTTGTACACTAGCATCTAAGAGACAAACTGCAAGCCATGGCTGTTAGAATCCCACACGGGCCTGTCAGTCAACAACTTCATGTGACACACCTGGTGTCTTCATCTCCTTAGCTATGCTTGTAAAGAAATCAGCAGCCGGCATGAGTGAGTGATGTGTGGACGGACACCCTGGGACTGTGAATTGAAACCTCAGGGGTATGGAGAACTCCTAGGGGGCATATCTAAACTCATAGGCCATAAAACAGATAAATCATAAAAGTTACCACTTTGCTATCAATGCCCTTTAAGGCATTCCCTGTACCAGAGGAACAAGGAGACGCCATGGAGGTCCTATGACTTTTGATCTTTGGTTCAGAGGCAATGGAAGAAACACTTCCGCTTGAGCCCCAGCAGACTTGTTGCTTCCAAGAAGTCGTCTTCATGACTCTGTGGTTCGCTGAGCCCTATGCAGAGGCTGTGGTGCCGGTGAGTACTCATTCTCACCTCTGTACACATTTCTACATGCCCATTATAGAACCTAACTTGTCACTCTCTTCTGGGGTGCAACTAGCTCTGAGCACCAAATGGTGTTGGTGACAAACCCCAAATGCTTTTGTGAAACCAGAGATCTCTACCTAGTCTTTAACAGCATTATGATCTGGACAACAGCTTCCACACTATCAGCTACTGCCATAGCTTTTCTCTGTCCTTCAGATCGCAGGCGTTGTGATGGGGCATGTAGAGCAATCCCAAGAGAAGAAGGGTGAGAGAAAAGGTCAAAAGGATGGAGAACAGGCACCATCCCCATCACTCTAATTTCTCTGTTGAACCTAAGGCTGTGGTCTTCTACCTGAGGAGGTCAGATTTTTATTTTATTTGTTTTTGTTTGTTTGTTTGTTTGTTTGTTGAGATGAGGTCTCTATTGTAGCTCTGGCTGTCCTGGAACTCGTTCTGTAGATCAGGCTAGCCTTGAACTCATAGACCTACTTCCCCCTGCTTCTGGAGTGCTGGGATCAAAGGAGTGAACCACCACAGTCCAGCCTAAGGTCAGATTCTTAACTTGTTTAACAACCACTGTTCCAGGAGGTGCCCAAGAGCTGAAGGAATCTACGTGTGTTTAGTGTGCCCTAGGACAGAGAAGCAGCTCGTGAATAGAAATGTCTCAAGCGTCCTTTGTGAAGGAATTTCCCTTCTCAGCACTGAGCCTTAGTACTCTGTCAGCATCCTCTCCCAGGCACTTTGACACCCTAACAGAGCCCTTAGTCATTAACCTACCTGAAAAAGAAGAGAAATACTGGAAAGAAGTCAGGGAGAAAAGAGAACATACCAGCTAGAAAACCATCAAAATTCGGAGACTATAAAAAATGCTGTTTTGTTCCTTGCTTTCTGGGACTTACCCAAGCTTCTCTGAAGGAATGGCCTGGCCCAGCTATCAAATGTACATACAGAGTGGAGCAAAGCTGGAGACAGGGGCTAAGGAGATGCTGTGTCTGCATTTAGAAGGCCTGTGGGGACCATCAACCCATAGTCCTGCTGTCTACCAAGACAGAGAAAGCAGACCCAGCTGAGCAATCTGTAGTTAATTCTGGACGCAGCTCCCGACAAAACAGCAGGCAGACACCCTGGCACCAAAGATATGGCCAAGAAATGTTGAAGACACGTCTCTGTTTACAAGTCTGTGGTCCCCAAAGAACCCTTTAATAAAAAGTCTTCGATTCCATTGCATCAGTGTACTATAACTTTGGTTGTCCCTAGAAATAAAGATGTGGCTTTCTTATGTTCATCCATTATGCAAAGAAGTGGTGCCCAAGATGGAGGAAGGGGGATTCTCTTTCCAAAAGAATCTAGACTCCAGAATCTAAGACCCTTTTGATTCTAGAAGCCCCTGCATGAGACCATTCTGTCCACAAGGCTCCCAAATCTATCTGTATCCTTTAGAGACCAGACATAGGTAGGGAGCAAACAACCCAGAGAGAGAAATTGGTGTTAGAATTGGCCATAGATGGAGAAGGAGACCCAGAGCTTGGGCAGTGGGGCCTCAGAACTCAGCCTGCTTCTGAGAAGCTCCTCCATGTAGAAGCTGAGGTTCAAATCTCAGACATCCTGGGACTTCATCCTGTTACTTCCTGCTGTTCTAGTAAGTTCCTCTCAGACTAGGGCTTCTTTGGAGACCCGGCAGAGGCATGTGCTTCAGGAGATGCTCCAAGCTTGGTCCAGAGGGCCTGGTTCCCACAGGGCTCCTCTGATCTCCAAACTAACTGCTTGAGATTTTTTTCAGGTGAATTGTGTACTGTGAGTCACTTGCTCTGATCAAAGACCTTTTCCATCTTTCTCTGATCATTGAAGACCTGTTCCAACTAAGCCTAAGGGACTAAAATCATGGACTCCTTCCCCAGATAAAGCCACTTCTTTCATACAATTGCAAAGACCTGGAGTGCAGACTCCAGACCTTTGTTACAGAGGGCTCTTCGTGTTTTCATTATAACATCTGCAGAAGAACTTAAGGACATTTTCTAAACTCCAAAAGCATGCACTGGGTTTTCAAGATTCATGAGCTCATAAAAATCTTAGGTTATGTCATTGTTGTTCACAAGCCATTTGAAGGGATCCAAAATATATGCTCCTAGTAACCTCATGGCTTTTCATTATGAGACTTCTCCATAGCCATGGGTCAGTAGATGGCCAACTGACTAGCTAAGGAAGAGGCAATGTCATTAGATGTCTCACTCTTTGTGGTCCCCTAACCTGGTAGGTAGGCTCAAAGTTCTGATTTTCATTTCTGCCTGTTGACAAAAATACTCAGCTGCCTGGAACTCATCTGTGAAGGATCTTGCAGGAACTTGGCAGTCACATCAGAGCAAAGGAATGCATTCAGAGTGATTAGAACGGAAAGTTATGGCCATAACTGTCTAATATACCAATTCACAGCAGGGATTTGAGATCCTGGGGGAACTGAGTTGTCATTTAGCATATTAGGATGGAAAAACACAAAACTCACCCAAAGGGATTTGGTTCTTGTTGACACAACGCCCTGAAGACTGAGGACACGCCTTCCAGTGTACAGATGAAGGAGGAAAAGTGAGGCTACGAAACCAGCACTGGGTAGGCAATGAATGAAAGACAGTAGCCAGGATCATCGTGGTTTTCTGTTGCTGGATTCTCCATCATGCACAGGTTTGCTGTGAAGATATAAAGCCCCATGGGGCTCTGCTTCCTAGCCTGATCCAGGAACGAGTCACCTTCCCTTAAAGTTGAAAGCTATAGGACAGAAGTCTTGAGTAAGAACTCAGATAAAACTTCACTCTGGATTCCTCAAACATATCAGGAAACAAATGCTTAGGAACATAATAACATGCTGGTGAAATAAAGGGAAGAGGAGGGATAGTCAGGAAAGGTAGGGAGCGAGTACATGTTGATGTCTCATTATGCTATCAATTGCCCAAAAAGTCTTAAGGAGACAGGTGCGGCTTTGTTCTTGGTAAGTACACTGGCTTAGTGACACAGGTCATCTCTGGCCAGACTGTGGAGAAGGAAAACGTATGCTATGACTGTCCATCCAAGAGAAGACTCGAGAGAAGATTCATTTACCTATCTTGAGTCTTGTTGGCCAATTTCTGAGTTGCATCAAATGTCCCATTACCCTATAGAAACCAGGATTCCAGACCCTGTGGCATGATGCTCATTCACATCCAGAAGATAGCAGGAGCAAAGACCTGGAGAGTTAGCTCGGGCATCAGTTTCACATCAGAGCCTTGCCAGAATCAGTCTTCATGACCTAGATAGTGCAAGACTTGAATCTTGCAGATGGATGAGGTCAAGAGAATGAGAGTACCTGAGATGTACCAGATTAATGACAGGATACTTGGCCAAAGGGAAACCATTTCCCCTTCATCCCAGGCAGCTTTTCATAACATAGCTGCCTTCAACTTTTAACCCAGCTCTAGGATGGACAATATCTGAAGAGTAGGAAGCAAAAGCTCCTATACATGTGCCTCTCTAAGTGAGTGATGGTTGCTTTCATGTTGCTGTGATAAACACCTGCTTAGGAGGCAACGGGATTTTCTTCAGCTTTCAATTCTAAGCAACAGTCCATTACCAAGGGACACTGGACCAGGAGCTCATGCAGGAACCTGGAGCAGAAACCATGGTCTTTGCCATCTGTCAGCTCAGACTATTGGGCATAGAGACTGGATCATGAGGCAAGAAAAGATGGAAAAATATCCATTGTAAACTACCCTTCATTCTTGCCCCTAACAGAAATCCTGGATAAGTCTCAGAATCCTAAGAAAACAAACAATCCATGGTAAAGAGAGCCAACTACACTAAGATGTTGTCTCCCATGGGCAACACAATAATGATGCCTGCTCATTGGTTTAGGGCCCAGGCACATACCCAACAAAATACAGTGGCTAGTCTAGGATTCCATATTCACAGCCTGTAGTGGTTTGAATAGGAATGGTCCCCAAAGACTGAGGTGTTTGGCCATAGAGAGTGGCACTATTAGGAGGTGTGACCATGTTGGAGTAGGTGTGGCTTTGTTGGAGAAGTACATCACCGAGGAGGCGGGCTTTAGGGTCTAAGAAGTCTGGCCAGTTTGTCTCAGTCTCCTCCGGCTTCCTGTGGACCAAGATGCAGAATTCTCAGCTCCCTTTCCGGCACAACATCTGCCTGCATGCCACCACACTCCTCACCATGATGACAATGGACTAAACCTCAGAAACTGTAATCCACACCCAGTTAAATATTTTCCTTTGTAAGAGTTGTTATGGTCATGGTGTCTCTTCACAGCAATGAAACCCTAACTAAGACACAGCCTCTGGCTTAGACTGCAAAGCTATATTGTTCATGTTTCACTCCTTGGAGTCTGAACCTCACCCAGCTGCTCATTAACTCAGTCTTATCAAATGGGAACAAATGCCAATGTACACACACACACACACACACACACACACACCCCTTCCCCACCCTCACCATGGACCTCTCTCAGCCTCACTCTGCCTTTCCAGGAAACAGGACCTCAGGGGTAATGTCTTTGCCCTAAGATGGATCCAAGGCTTCCCCAGAGCCTTCTGACTTTCTCACAGTCAGCCCATCACTCCATCACTTGAGGCCAGCCTGCTCTTGGGGAACTTGAAGGAGACTTTGGTCTCGGGTGTGCTATAGGGCAGGAGAATGCAGGTTCTCCCTCTTGGGATTCACTCAGACTTATCTGTTTTCTATCAGTATCATCCAAACCTGGAACTTAGTAGCTCTCTGACCATGTGGTCTTTCCTCTAAAATAGATTTGACATCAAAGTATGAGTTTATACATCACAGGAAAGACATGGTTTGTGTAATTGTCCATTCTTTCTAGTTCTATTAGTAATGAAGTGAGCCTTAAACTCCTTCAGGGACATTGAGTGTGGGAACTCATAGTGTGTACCAAGGCACCATCCCTATCCACACTGCGTTCATGGAACCTTCCTGTGCTAGATAAACTTCTGCAAGGGGTGGAAAGCTGGGAAGAGCAAAGAAAGGAAAGTCTGTGCTTTGTAAGTTAGTAAGCTTTCAGACCCCACAGGAAGTTAAAAATGAGTCAGTGCATACCAACTATAACAGAAAGCTGTGCCTCTCCCTTCCAAGGGAGAGCAGGTAACCTGAGGCATCCTGCACACAGCCAGTGCTCTGTGGCTTTCTCTCATTTTCTTGTGTTGCTTGCTCTAACACAGATGCAAATGAGGCTGTCCTTGGGTTACTAGTGCTAGAGTGAAACACTAGGATCAAAAGCAAGTTGGGGAGGAAAGAGTTTATTTGGCTTTTACAACATGTTTCACACAAGAGTTTGTTACTGAAGGAAGTCCAGACAGGAACTCAAGTGGGATTGAAACCTGGAGGCAGGAGCTGATGCAGAAGCCGTGGAGGGGTGCTGCTTACTGGCTTGCTTCTCATGGTTTGCACAACCTTCTTTCTTATGGAACCTGGGACCACCAGCCTAAGGATGACATCACCCACAATGAGCTGGGCCCTCCCTGAGTCAATCACTAATTTAAAAAAATGCCCTCCAGCTGGATCTCATGGAACATATTTTCTCAACTGAGGTTCCCTCCTTTCAGATGTTGCTGTGTCAAGCTGACTTAAAACTAGAGAAGTTCCTCTTAGGTGACTCTAGGCTGTGTAAAATTGACGAATAAACCTAACCAGAACAGTTGTTTGGGGGGAGAAGCAGGGGTTTTCAAGATAAAAATCTGGGGCCACTATGAAAGCCCACCTCTGAGGTAAGAGAGGCAACTGAGAGGAAGCTAAGTTCTACAGTTCTCAGAGACTCAGGCAAGGCTGAGCCACTTCATAAACAAAACCAAACTTTTTTTTAAAAAAAAGCCACTCTTCCCTTGGGCAGAACAGCCTGTTGTGGATTATGTCAGTGGCTCCTAAATTCTACCCCTCCACACACCCAATATGTTGGGTTAAAAAATGTTAGCTTTGGGCTGGGCATGGTGTCACACACCTCTAATTCAGCACTTGGGAGGCAGAGGCAAATGGAACTCTGTGAGTCTGAAGCAAGCCAGATCTACATAGCAAGTTCTAGGACAGTCAAGGTACATAGAAAGAACCTATGTCAAATAACAAAGCAAAACAAATTAAAATGCAAAGCAAAAGAGGAAGTGTGGGCTGTGAGTTTGTCATGGTAGTTGAGCCCTTGTCAGTGGGATGAGTACCCTGTGAAAAGAGGTGGGTGTTCTCTCTCTTGACCACAAAAAAGGAAATGGACTCAGAAATTCATCTTCACAGATACAAGAAGCAGGCCATCTACAATCCAAAACAGGCTAGACCTAAGCATACCCACCGAGTCTCAGGCTTCTCGAATTTAGCATGGTAGGAAACACACTCCTGGTGTGTATGTCTGTCTACAGAATCGTACTGATAGTGCTGATAGACAAAAAATGCCGCGAGGCTTTAGTTCCACAGAGGCTGGGGTGGGAGAGGTCACTCGCACCTGGGGGAGCAGAGCAGTCCCCACAGTGAGCTCATTTACAGAAGAACTTAGGGACTGGCCTTGGAAACCTCTTGAAGAGTGGAGAAAACACACTGTGGCTAACCACAAGATCAAGAGCCAGCAAACCAGTACTAGAAAATGAACAGCATTTTACCTGCAGGGGGAGTACCCAGATGCTATGTTCAGTCCTGACTCAGAGCTAACTAGCCACTGACTGGGTAGTATCACAGGCCTGGATCGTGGCCTGGCATTCTTTCCACCAGGCAGAATGGAAATGAAGACAGCTGTGGAATCCCAGAATCATGGAAAGAGAAGGGGGGATCACCATAGGAAGACAAACGGGGGTGAAATGACCTAGAAATACTCAGAGTAGTAGCAAAGTGTCCAAACAGACCAGCCTCTAGAAACAACCCCCCTCCACCCCTCCTTCTACCCCTGTGTGAGTCACTACATGGGAGTTGGCAACAAAGTTGCAGGCTCAGATGGGAATGGGATGAGATGGAAATAGCAAGACTCCCCAGGGAAAACAGAAATGGCCACAGGTAGAGTCCCATGGAGAAAGAGAAAGGAAGTCAAAGAATAAAGAAAAAGGCTACTTATTGAGCAAAAGTGACAGAGAAAGGTGTGTGTGTGTGTGTGTGTGTGTGTGTGTGTGTGT
>JADRCD010212283.1:0-12786 GCA_019843815.1 Montemys delectorum | reverse complement strand
ACACACACACACTCACACACACACACATACACACACACACTCACACACACACACATCTGCCAGCTTTTCTTCCCTGCTGCTTCTATCCTTCCTCATGTGCCTTCTTATCTTCCCTACAGACTGGAGATTTTTTTGGTGAGGTCGAAGGAGCTGTCATGAACAAGCTGTTAACAATGGGCTCCTTTAAAAGGTAAGGATTGGATGGTGCTCTCAGTTTACCTGAGTAAGATAGACCAAGATCAAATGAAGCAACCCTGAACTGACCTTGGAGCCAATCCCACTTGTTTGCACACTTCAGAACTCTGCGCTGAAATTCCACACCTTGTATGTACTGGTCTTACAGATTCAGCTCATCACAAATTTTCTGTCTGTTCAGCATTGAGTGGATCAGAAGGCAGTGCTGATATGAGAGTCAGCATAGTCAGTTGATTTTGTCACCAAGGAAGAGGAGAAAAGTTTCTTCCTGAGCAGAAATTGGGGACATATTTGTCATAGAAGCCAAGGGACACTCCTTGGCAGTTGGAGGCTTGGGAATGGAAGGTGGTATTTTAAGACTTATTGATACAATTTTTTTTTAAATGAAGAAAAGCTTCCTCAGCATTCTCCTGACCACCCCACTGAAGTCTACTGGTAGAAACACTGATGTGGCTGAATGTCATTGGTAACAGGCTGTCACCCTGGGCAGAGGTTAGGTAGGAAAGCTTCTCTTTGGCCCCATGTTCTTCAAGGCTATACCAACCATGCTTCTGGGTACACTAAGGTCTATGAGGACAGCCTGGGATGAGTTTCAGGACCTTTTCTAGGACCTGTTCCTGGTCTTGACCTCCAAGAAATAATAGGGGCCTTTGAAGTAGAGCTTCCTTGGATGTATCTAAGGCTCTTAAGTATATAATAGCAGGAAGTGTAGGGGTTGGCCCTGCAGCTTTCCTGTGAGATCCATGACACCTCCATGCTAGGTTACTTCATTACTTTTCCTGTGGCTGAAGCCAGTCAACAAGAGAAGCTGAGCACTGTGCTAAGAGTGGGGAATTACAAAAGGGTGAGCCAGTATTTGAACTTCCATAGCTTATCTGTGCCAGGGCAGGGAAGAAATGCTATAAATATGTCAGGAGGCCAGCATTTCTGCCATCTCTAATGCTCTCATAACTGGAGGCTTCCTGAGCAGGTATGTACCCCTGCCTAATTCCAGCTCAGTGACTCAAGGATGTCTAGCCTGGCAGGGTTCTTTCTCACCCAGGCCTGGCTTTGAGTGGTTCTATAATTTTCTGTGACTTCCTACAAGTTTCGAAAATCAGCTCCTGGATGGTCAGCTATAGGAACACAGCCATTTCTGTCTACTTTTTTTTTTTTTTGTCATTGTACACATTTGTGCAACGTCAACTTGTTTCTCAACTCTGAGGGTCAGAAGACACAAGATGAAGAATAATCATACATGTGTTTCTCATTTAAAAGTATATTTTTCAACTTCTTTAACAATGCCCCCCTCCCCTGCCTTTTCTTTTATAGATGTTTGTTTTAAATTGGTGGGAGAAAAAGAAAACTTATACTAGATTTTTAAGAGTTTGTTCTCCTACTTTATGTGGGATAAGTATGGTTGGCATGAATCTAGATCTTACTTTTATCATCGTCACTCTAGCCGACCTCTTTGAGAAAAAGGAAGGCCTGATTGGGTTAGGACAGCAACTCATATCCTCTAGGAGCTACATGACAGGCCCCATGTGCTTTGTCAGAAGGTCCCCTCCTTGGGGCCAGGGAAGCAATGAAGGGATGGATTTTTGGAGTCACACACACTAAGGTCAAAGGTAGACTCCAACACTGACTAGCTGCATAACGTAGAATATCAACTTACTTTGCCAAGCCTGAGTTCTTGCATGGAACATGAAGATGATTAGGAATCATGCTCAAAGGTGGCCGGCAGTGCTGGTGAGATAAAAATGAGTGTGAGGTTCTCAACCCATGCCTACTATCTACTGAAGGCTCAGGAATTGCTAGCTGCTGCTCTGACGGTTGTTGGCCTTGGGTCAGCCATGGCTTTTGTGTGGCACCAGTTGATAGAGCCTTTCTGACATGGTTCTCACCACTTGAAATTAGACATGGGTGCCAATATTCTTTCTCTGTCAGTTGCCCATGCCCTTCCCCCAATTCTTTATTTTCTGGAAAAATAAAACTAACAGTTCTTCCATTTGGGAAGGATGTGGATCTCAGAAACAGTGAAAGGAGAGAGTTGGAGGAACCTTCTGGGCCTCTGGGGCAGACCCACCACCCCCTGCAAGCTGAATCACATTACTTTGGAGTCATGGTCTGCCTTGGTGGGACAAAGGGCAGTATATCTAGTTTGCCTTTCTCTTTGGTATCTTGGATGCTGCTGTTGGCACAAGGATTCTCCTTTTGATCAACCTCTATCCTTTAATGAATATCATTCACTAGAGACAAGGTTCTCTCCAGCAGTGAGCTGGAAGACAGACACCTCCCATCCCTCCACCAGTTCTACCTTGGGCTATTTCCCAGGTTGGACTTTGCAGCACCCCCATGTGGGGAGCAACTGTTTCTATAATTGTTTAGGTTCAACTTTAACAAGTTAAGTATCATCTAGGAAATTGCTGAAGGCTTCCCTGAGTGTCTCTGTGGGTGTTTCCAGAGATATTATGAGGGTTCTGACCTAGCCAGTGGATTCATTCCTTGATTGATTCATAAGAGGCACCATTATTATTGGCTGCTAACAAGTGGGAGGATTGGAGCAAGTAGGCCATTGGAATTATGTTGCTTGGAGATATAGTTTTTCCTGACTCCTTCCTGTATTCCTTTACTGTGCTTCCTGGCTCTCATCATGTGAACTGGTCCACTCCATCATGCTCTCCACCCTACTGGACTGAACTTTCTGAAGCCATGAGCTAAAATAAATCCTCCATCCACTAATGTACTTTTCTTAGTATTTGGTTGCAGCAATGCAAAACTCTGACACTTTACTTACCTAACTAGCAATGGGCTTTTCTTTGGTCTGACTGTTTGGCCTACTTGTCTGGTGGTCCAATAGCAATGGTACACAGCAACACCATCAGAAGAAAATAATATCCATTTTTGAGTCTGTGCTTTTTTTGGGCCTTTGATTTCTGTAAATAACTAAACTATTTACAAGATCTATACGGCAGCAGCCTGTGACATCCTTTCAGGGCCAAACTCATTGCTATTGATTACTTTAGCTGAGTTTTCAGCCTGAATATATCAAACCAGCTTCTCTATGATCTAAGGATCAAGAGTCAAGAACAGATGCATCAGCAGTGTGGGAGATAAAGAAAGAAAAGAGTAGAAAATGGCCATCATTTCCTCTTTCAGATACTTACCACAGCTGAGCTGGGTTGAACCACCATCTTCCTCCTGTCTGTCTGTCTGTCTGTCTGTCTGTCTGTCTGTCTGTCTGTCTTTTCATTCTTTCTTTCTTTCCTTCCTCTCTTCCTTTCTTTCCTTTCTTTCTTTTTTCCTTCCTCCCTTCCTTCCTTCCTTTCTTTCTTTCCTTCCTTCTTTCTTTTCTTTTGTTATTTCTTTTGTTCTTTCTTTCTCTTTCTTTCTTTCTTTCCCTCTTTCTTTCTTTCTCTTGCCTGCCTTTCTACTAGAAAGTTAGGCAAAAGAAAGAAAGAATAAGAAAATTGTTATATAATTATATTATAGTATTATATAATAATATAAAGATAAAAATAATTTATGGTTATTTTCCTCTAAAAATTAATGTTATTATCCATTTATCCTTCCTCTCCTTTCCTCGCCATCATTTCTTTCCTCTCTCCTTCCTCCTCATTTTACAGTGTGTCCCATGCTGCCCTTGAAGCCAGCCTCCAAAGTACTGAGATTATAGATATACACCCCCCTGTCCCACACAGATCACTGTTTTTAGGACCTTCCAACAACTTTATGAAACAGGACTAGTGGCCCAGTAGCCAAGAGCGAACTAGAGATGTTAGACCTTTGCTCAAGAGTTTGTAAGGCACTTGTCAGCATCCATTTAAGCAAGTCTGAGCCTTAGTAAGTAAAGGGCTACAGACCAGGGATAAATATATCACACATTTATTCTGTAGATGGAGATGACCAGGCTTGGAAAAACCAAGAACTTAGTACATATCTCTATAACAGAGTTGGGTTCCAGCATTCTGTAGTGTAGACACAAGACTTCAGCATCCTATAATATGGACACAGGACTCCAGCATCCCCTAGTATGGACACAGACTTCTCTATCCTCTTCCCTTGGCCTCTCTATAGCAGTGCTGTGCTATGTGTACATCTATCAGTGTGCAGAGGTAAAGGAAGGTGATGGCTCAGCAGTATCTTATCTGGAGAGCAGAATTTGCAGGATGGAAGACTAGCTGAGTGAGGAGATCACTCAGTTGAAATTGACAAATCCTCTGACCTGCCATGCCTGCAGGCTGTACTTTTCTTTATCTTATATGTCACTCTGTGCCAGCTCTGCTTTTTGTGTTGCAAACAGAGAACTTCAAATATGGTTTTGATCTTATCACCGAAAGTAAGTGGGCTCCCTGACTAGTGACTCACTGGGGGTGGCTTGTGCAGCCTGTTTTCTTTTCCACTTAAGCACCTGTCTAGTAAAAGCCTTAAACTTGCATTTTTTTTCAGAATAGATACTCTGTATCAATCTGTCATCAGCCATGACCTTGTCCCTTTTTGCAACTGTACTAGAATTCATTGGTCTCCTTCTTCCCTAGTCCAACCTTCCAAGGATGATAATAAAAACTATCATATATTCAGGGAAAATAAATAATAGTCACCTGTGGGAAAAGGTTGAAAGAGTTTTTGGTTTGTTTGTTTCTCCTTCCTTAGTGCTGGGATTATTGGCATAAGATACCATGCCTGACAGGTTCCATGTCCTTGACGGTGCCCCAATGATAGATACTCTGTGTGTTAAAGCAAGACTTCATGTTCAGCGATAGATTTGCAGCCGTGTGTCTATGCACAGGTCTCTCAGTCTCTCTGTGTCTAACTTACTTCCTTACCAGGGACCTGGATGCATTGAGGAGCAATTGCCTAAGAGGGTAACATCATCCCTTCATGGAGGGATCAAACCACGGATATCTTGTTGGTTGCTTAACGGGAATTCTGGGATTCCACTGTACACCTTGAAGGCTGACGGAGGGGTCAGGACTTTTATACTTTAGTGTCTGACAGGGGTAAAGCAAGTCATGTGGGCACGCACAACTATGCTCAGGGTTCATCCCAAGAGATTCATCTTACATTGGTGGGGGAGAGGAGCCCCAGCATATGTGCATCTGTGTGGTTCTCAGGTTCAGCCTGTTACTGGTCAGAACCAGTGTCTAGAACCACTGAGCAAAAAACACCCAGGCACTAGTCTTGAGTCTCCTGTGTAGGAGTTGCCTGAACCAAACAACTGAACCACCAAGTAAAAAAGCGCCTAGGCCCCAGTCTCACAGCTCCTGCACCCAGGCTCTGGTCTCACGGCTCCCTCTGCGCCAGGCTCATGACACCTGCATAGGAATTGCCTGACTTTTTGCAGCTTTCACTTTAAATCATTGTTTGTTTGGTTTTTTTTCCTTTTAGCAAAATGGTCTAAATAAAGTCCTCAAATCGCCATAAACAAGAACTGAATGGACTGTATGTAATATATGACCCCAATGTGAAGGTATATTTGTATTATAGCCTGTGCTCTGAAGCTTGGGAAACTCTGATTGTCAATATAGGGCAACATATGCATAGACATATGGCTGATGTCACCAAGCCAAGATGAGGGTTAGTGCATAAGCAGCTGCCATATTCCATGTCTTCTATTCCTTCTTTTTTCCTTTCTTTGTTCCTTCCTTTCTTCCCTCCACCTGTCTGGATTTCTGTTTTTGTTTTATTTTTTTGAAACATGGTTTCTCTGTGTAGCCCTGGCTGTCCTGAAACTTGTTCTGTCGACGAGGCTGGCCTTGAACTCAGAGATCCACCTGCCTCTGCCTCCCAAGTGCTGGGATTAAAGGTGTGCGCCACCACTGCCCTCTCTTCCTCCTCTCTCAAGTGGATTCCTGCCTGCTTAGAAAGGCCTCAGATCTCCTTGCCTTCTAGAACTGTGCCTCCACCTGTTAATGAGTTGTATCACTTATTTTCCTCACGACTGAGATAGAATGCCTAACAGACACAACTTAATGGGGGAGGAGAAAGGGGTTGGTTGATGGCTTCAGTCCACATGGCAGGGAAGCCATTCTGGATGCAAATGGTTAAGATGAGTCACAGTACATCTTGTGCATGTCTTGCTAGACCAGAAAGCAAGGCAGGACTATACCTCTCATGGCCCACACCTGGTACCCTGTGCCCTACTACCTAGGCCTCATGTCCCAGCTAGACCAGAACTCCCAAAGAGTGCCATCAGCTGTGAACCACATGCCCAAGCACATGAACCTGTGGGAGACATTTCACTTTCAAACCAAAGCAGGTATGATGGGAATCAATCTTGGATGGTGATTCCCTCCCAGGCACCCGAGTGGGTCTCTCTAGGAGAGTGGTTCTCAACCTTCCCTAATGTGACTATCCTTTAATATAGTTCTTTATGTTGCGGGAACCCCCAACCACAAAATTATTTCCGTTGCTGCTTCATAATTGTGATTTTGCTACTGTTATGAATCATAATGTAAATATTGGATAGGCAGAATATCTGATATGTAATCTCTGTGAAAGAGTCATTTGACAAACTCACACACAAGGGGTCACAACCCACAGTTTGAAAACTGCTGCTCTAGGATCCCCCATGCCAACTAGAGCAAAACCCCAGATAGATAGACAAAAGGAAGGGAACCCAGGCTTCATCTCAGGAGGGGCAGCCACAACAGAGTTTTTAGCAGATTATCAAAGAAACATGGTCTCCCATCTACTACCTCATCTCTTTCCCTTCCCACCTGAAAAGGATCCATCTGAGTCCAGTAAGTTGGGCTACTATAACTTAAATATGAAGTGCCAATTGTAAAGGACAAGTGTAATTTGGATGATATTTGACCCAGGGAGAAGGAAGCCAACACTAAACAAGTTTGTGGTGGTTTGAATAGGAATGACCCCCATAGACTCACGTGTTTCAATGCTCGGCCTATAGGAAGTGGCACTATTAGGAGGGGTGGCCTTATTGAAAAAAGTGTGTCACTGTGGAATTGGGCTTTGAGGTTTCAAATATGCTCAAGCTACACTCGAGGTGACACACAGTCAGTCTCATTGCTGCTTGTGGATCAAGATGTAAAATCCTGGGCTCTGTCCCCAGCACCATGTTGGCCTGTAGGCTGCCATGCTCCCTCCATGACAACGATGGATGAAGCCTCTGAAACTGTAAGCTAGCTTTAATGACAAAGTTCCATGTGGAACCCAAGGACTCCATCGCAGTTAGGAACCAGGTACAGAATCCATCCTCACTTCAGGATATGAGAGGTATTGTTGATTAAGTGCCAGGGACGTGAGGGTTTGCCCTTGGATCTTTGCTCTTATTAAATATTCTCCTGGTTTCTGGGAAGGCCAGGGCTGGACTTCCTTTGTTCTTCATGCATCTAATTCTGCTTGAAACCAGAGGGAACCAACATGGATGTACTTGGCCTATAGTTTACAGGGAAATGGGCTGTGGGCAAATAATTTTAGTGTTTTTGAACTGTCCATAGAAACTGTTTCTGTCTGTCAACGATTTCTCCAATCTGTCTCTTTCTTTGCCTTTTTCTGCTACTATGTACAGTGTGTGTGTGTGTGTGTGTGTGTGTGTGTGTGTGTGTGTTCACTCATATGTTTGCAGATGGTAGTGGTGGTTTTTTTGTTTCTGTACCTAGACATTTCATCCTCCTCCACTCCCTCCAGAACCTGTACTCATGTTTACCCAGAAACCTTTGTGATTGAAATCACTTTCTAAGTGGTGAGTCATCAAGGTAGAATTGAAAATGGAGAGCCTTCTTTCCTCTGGCTCTTAGGGGAGCCAGGAGCTTTCCCAGTCTTCAGTGGTTCTGTTACATTCCAGCCTACAACCCTGCTTGGATGACTGATCTTTCATGCGGACTGCCTCAGCAAAGCCTGAAGCATAGCAGCTCCTGTAATGAATGTAATGGCTTCTTGGCTTCCTGTTGGCCTAGCCACTTGCACAGAAGTATGCTTTGTCAGAGGTGACATTGTAGGGAACAAGGAGGTAAACTGGCTTGAACCAGTGTGTTTGAAGACTAGACTTTCTGGATTGCAGGAACATGAAGATTCCAACAGACCACTCTGTAAACCTCACCATGCTGCTGTAACAACCGCAATGGCTGCCTTAGTGGTCTTCATCTGGGCGGCCTGCCTGACTCTAGGCAGCATATCAAATGCCTTGCATTGATTCCTGTTTTATCTTGGGGACCATGTATTAGCCAGGTTGAGCCCACTTCGTTTGTGAGAACCACAGCTTTATTTTCTACTTTTCTCCCACTGGCTTTTAAACACAAAGTTGTCTGGTGGCACAGGAAAGCTGTGGACCAGCCACAGTCTCTGCAGTTCAGGCTGGCAGAAAGAGGATTCATAAGGTTCACAAACGTTCAGAAGACCAGGCTTATTATTTGTTCACTAAAATTTACTTTAATTAAATCAAACATGTATCAAGTGGTCTCCCTTGCAATACTTCTGCTCAATTGGACGGCCTCATCACATTCCTGAGCAAAGTAAACAAGGAAATGTTTGGGTATCAACAGAATACCTAAGCACTGGGAAGAGACTAAGCCTACCACCTCCGGACCCAGCCTGCTGCTATCTGCTTTACTCCCGTAGTTCCTCTGAAGAATGAGCCCAACTTCCAATGATCTCCAGTTTAAAAATCCTCGAGGAATAGTCAACGGCTTCGTCCACTGGTGGACCCAATAATTGAAGGGACTATCGGGAGGTAGTGGGGCTATGGAAGGTGTGGCCTGCTTGGAAGAAGGGCATCATCCTTAGAAAGATAGTTCTTGGCTTCGCCTGCTCCCGGTAGTCTTCACCTCCTGGATGCCCTGCTGTAAGCAGTATTAGTTTCCTACTCTAGGAACCCATTCCATGCCCCTGACATTGGGGGGGAACGCCAAAACTTCCTGGGAGAACCTGACAGCTTTGGTCTTTGGGATACCATTAGCACCCAGCAAATGGGAGGTGGTAACTTAGAGTGATCTGAGTAAGCAATACTAGTGAAGTCAATTTGCTATGGCCCAGTGCATTGCCTCCTGAGTAATGCAGCAGCACACAGCCTGCGGAGTACGCTCCTCAACTAAAGCTTGTGCTGAGTGATCTGCGGTTAGACGACATGAGAGCAACAGGGCCTGGGTGAGGTAAATTCCTGGCTCCCATATGAGTGTGCCATGTGGAAATTACAGTGTTCTGTGAGGAGCCGCTTCAGAGGGATGACCTGATTGATGATGGGTTGTGGGGCAGGAGAGACAGCCCTCTGTTCTTTAAGAATTTCCTGGGTTCGTGCTTCATGCCTGTGCGAGCGACCCCTACAGAATGTGCTTTCAAGCTCAACAGGAAAACATTTGGAGCTGCTACTTGAAGCCAGTCACTTTGCTTCTTAGAGGCTTAGATTAAAAATTGCTTAATTATAACCCAAGATGGGCCTCATGTCAGCTTCTCGGGTCATTCTTTTATGGCTATATTTATAGATATTAAGCTGTTTCAAGGTTGGTTTCAAGGTTACTAATCATTGAACAAGGGGTAGGGAACACTACCATAATGAGGCATTATTATAGGCAAGTTTCCTGGACTTGTGTCACAGAGTAGATATTTAATAAATCTTTGTCCCACAGTTGCTAAGCAGACTAAATGAACTTAGCTTACCACTTTAAAATTCAACCTGCAAGGTATTAGAAAAAAATATTGCTCGGTTGGGATCTTTTTTTTTTCTTGGTGGAGAAAACAAAACAAAACAAAAATAAACAAACAAACCCAGTAACATCAAAATGACTATTACAAAGTAGATTATCCTGTCCAGGGTGCATGGCAGGCTTTGAGTTGCTGCCTTTGAGTTGCTGCTTGGGCCAGGGTGCCTGCCTCCTTCACCATTTCAAAGAGCCCCATCTAGGGAGTGGGTTGTTGCTAATGACAAGGTCTTAGGCTGTGGACAACCGTGGTTGAAGTGGTCTGGGGATGAAGTCATGGGAATTAAAGCATGTTATCTGTCATGAGGCTAAATTCCCAGAGCTGAGCTCTACAAGGCTGCACACGGTCTTGGGCTAGGCACAATTCTTGGGGCTTATTTTAGAGCCGAATGAAAGCAGGCAATTATCTTGTTCTTTGACTATAATCAGCAGAACAGGATGCAGGTAGCCACAAAGTGGAGTTATTTAAAACAGTAAAGAAAAAAAAAATCAATTCCAAAAGGGCAATATTCTCAAGTCTCCTTTTTGGCCAGCATGTTGAGAAGGCAGGGAAGGCTGATTCTCCGATCTCTTTGGGAGCAGTAGTATCAAATCGCCCCTTCCCCTTCCTTTTGCAGTGAGAGGCAGGTGCACTGGCTCGGAAGCTTCCCCACGGTGATTTCATTTTGCCCTCCCCAGCGTCAGCTGGGGTCTTTGGAAAAGATCCAGGGAGAATCCCGAGCTTCCAGCCATCTGTCAGTCAGGGAGTTGCCATGGTTACCACCAGGCAGCTGGTCTTGTAAGCCAGCTGGTTCATTCTGGCTGGGGACTCCTCAGTAGCCCCTCAGCAGGAGGCTCAACATGATCCAGGACTTTGGTTCTGAGAACCTATCTTGAGCAGCATTTGTTGTGATATTCCAGTGAGAGCCGAGCGTCGACATAGATGTGACTCTGTGTTTCTGAGACAGTCTCAGAACCTACTTCTGAGAAGAAAGCAGAGTCGAAGAGGATTCTCATTGGCCCGAGGCTCATCCTGACCCCACTACTGGTTAGTTCTGTGGACTTGGACAAGTCAGGCTGCCTGAGAGCTGCTTTGTACTTTTGGCAAGTGGGCTGATATGCTCTGAAGAATCCATTGCTTATGGTCATCACCCAGAGTCTAGCCAACCACAGCTTCTTACCTCAGTCCTTAACTCAGAATGCAGGGATGGAAGGCCCTATAACCCCAGCTTTGGAGGATGCCTTGGACAGCAGTAATAAACATGGCAGCTTCCCAGTGAACTGTCTATCCTCTACTCAGCAGGTGGAGGCCTCGGCCTAGACTTCACCAAGGGTAGTGTGGGTCTGGCTCAAGGTCTTTATTTCTATTCCCTAAACAGAGCTGCTCGTTTGCAGGAAGAGAAAAGTAGGCAAATGGGAGACCATTTCTGATGGAGAGAGTCAGCCAGGAGCGCATAGGTGATCGTGTAACCACCCCTTTGTGCCTTATTGTGCCACTGTGTGCCACTCACTGGTTGGAGCTGACCTCCATTGCAATTTGGTCAGGGATGGGCAGTTTTCCTTTTGGCCTCCATACATGGATCTGAACTGTCTCCAGAAAGCTGTCTCAATTATGTCATGTCCTGTGGCTCACCTAGGTGAGTTTGTCAGCAGGCAGTAATTTATGTATTTGCCTTGAAAAACAGAATTTCTTCTCCATGGTCTATACTGTAGTAGGGGCTTGGGGAATCAGGGAGGTGAGAGACAGATACCACTTCAGGCTGGCCACATAGAGTGGTAGCATTGTATTGTGGTATTATTTCTAAGTGTAGCAATAAGTGCACCATTGTTAAGCAATGGGCTCTTCTAGAAAGGGATTCTTGTGTGGGAGAATTCTACACTGACACTGAGAAATAGGAGTGAATGTATTAAGCTACTTAAAACCTTTCCATGTCAGGTTGGACTTTGGTTGGCTCCCCTTTAAACTGCCAAAAGAATTGTGATGGGGCAGTGGAGGGTAGGGGATCATGTCTCTGCCCACTGTTTCTGAGGATGAGACAAGGCATGTGCTCCATTCACCCTTATTCATTAATTGTAAACAGGGAACTAAAATACCTTGGACAAATTATACATGTTTCTAGGGCTGACAGTTAAACTTTTATCAGGAGTGACAACAAAATGTCTACATTCTTGTTTCATAAATGATACTGTTCTTAAGGAATGCACTCCCTAGCTATTGGAGTGGTAACATCGAGGATTGTGGGCAATGGACACTCCTCCTAGCAGGCTTCCCCTTCCCATCACATTAGGTCTTGATTCAATCTTAGTCTGTTTCCTAGTGCAGGGGAAAGGGCAGATGGTTCTGCTACTTTGTACCCTAAAGTGGCTCTTGCTGGCTCTCATCTAAGAAACAGATGCATCCAGGATCCCAGACTCAGTTAGAATAACCTAGGAAGTATGGTGGTCCATGCCAATTATGCTTGTTTTGAAGTAAAATGGAGAGACTTCATCAAGCTGGATGGTTTTGTGTCTCCCTGAACTCTTCCAGACATCTTCAGTCCCTCCCTTTGCTAGCCTATATTGGCGCTGTGATTCTGTTACAATTCACCACTATGCTCTATGCCTATCATAGTTGGACCTTGTTCTGTTTATGCTTATAGCTCATGGTGCTAGTGACCAATCACCTTGCTGGCTCTAACTAAGCATTATGTAGTGGCCACATGTTTTCATTTCCTGATGCCTCTATCTATTTCCCCTACAGAATAACCTTGTACGACTACCAAGCCATGTGTAGAGCCAACAAGGAGAGTAGTGACAGTGCCCATGGACTCCTGGACGTAAGTACAAGGCTGCTACCCAGGGAATGGCTGGGCGCTTCTGCTGCCTTCAGGACCTGTGGCTCAGACTTTAGGGTAATCAAATGTATCTTACTCAAAACCAAGAGTGGTTAAAGGTATTTCCTAATTCGACTCACTAAAAACTCTTTCTGTTTAAATCC
>JADRCD010212282.1:0-14753 GCA_019843815.1 Montemys delectorum | reverse complement strand
GTCTTTGATACTAGCCATTCTAGTTGTTGTGAGGTGGCCCTTGGTTAATTCAACTAAGTCCAAATACTGACAATTTTAATCAGAGCAAAATATAAGAGATATTGATGTGTGAACTTTCTATAATGAAGCCTCCTTTTTTCTCTTTTTTTTATTAGATATTTTTATGAAAAAAAATTACATTTGTTCGGAAACACCTGTTTTCAAGAAAGCTATAGGAAGGGACCCATGAAAGGCAGTGAGGATGTAGGTCAGCTGGTAGACTAGTTGCTTGTCATGTGCAAGGCCTTGGGTTCACTCTCTAGCACCTCATTAAACTAAGCATAGTGACACACACCTATAGTCACAGCATTTGAGATATGGAGGCAGGAAGATCAAAATTTAAAACTATTTTCTGTAGCTATACCCAATTAAACCTACTCAAATTGATAATGGCAGCTGCAGCATGTTCTTTGCTACCTGTGCCAATGTTCTGGGTTCCCAAATGAAAGACACATACACATAGCCTTTATATTTTCATATGCCTTAGTCAGCTCAATGGCCGGGCCACTTCCCAAACTTCTATGTGGCCAATCTACCTCTCCCTGATATTCCAAAAATGTCACTTACTAGAATCTATATTCCATCTTTGCTGCCCTAGACCCAGTTGGGGGACCAAGAGGGCTGCTCCTCCCTGGCTCTTACATGGCAGCTATGTTCTCTGTCCTGCACTTTCTTGGGTGTGGTGTCTTTCTTTTCCTCCCATCATGGTGGATCTCTTTTCTTGTTCTCCAATCTCTCCCTAGTCCAGGAATCCTAAAAGTCCCACCCTTGTCTGTTCTGTCTAGCCATTGGCACTTGGCATCTTTATTTACCAATTAGAACCAACTGGGGTCAGATTCTCTCAGTGTCTTATGTGCAAGACACTGCAAACAGGTTTTAGGGGAACATAATTAGCATGAGAATACAAGTAGCTACAATCTTCAACTATATAGTGAGTGAGAGGTCAGCCTGGGCTACATGAGACTCTGTCTAAACAAATAAACAAACAAACAAGTGCATACCATCCTCTACTGCCTTAGATCTTCTGGATTGAGACTGGCCCATGGGCTCTCTAAGCAGCAGTATCTCTCCAGCTAAAGAACATATCAGAGTGACATGTCACACTTGCTAACACTGACTACTGAGCCACATCTTCATAATTTCTGACTTAGAGGTCTGGAGTGAAATCTGAGAACCTGCATTTCTGACAAGCTCCCAAGGTATCCGAAGATGCTGGTCTAGACTTCACCTTGAGTGACAATGGCTATGAAGGGTCATTCTTTGCTGGATGCTTTTTTAAAGCAAGAAGACACAGAATGGCTTTGGTGACCTAACACCAGCACTAGTCTTTATCATATGATCTAATCATATTATCTTTATTTCTGAGAAGCAATTTTGATGTTGAAAAGACATCATCAATGGTAATCAAGATAAGCTTGGTCTAACAAACACCATCAATATTTACATTTAATCATAAAAGCTAAGGTTATAGAAATTAATAGTCTGTCAATATCCATTGTCCTTTCTTAGTAGCTAAACAATTTCTAATCTGGCATGGGGGCAGAATTAAGCTTATTTTTCCTCCCTTGACTTCCATGAAGCTGAGTATGATTGAAGGATCAGTTCAACATGAAGGTGATACATCCACATGCTCTGGCTAGTTTTATGTCAGCTTGACACAAAGTATAGTCATCTGAGGAGGGGGGACCTTGATTGAGAAGATATTTTCATAAGATCATGCTTCAGGTAAGCATGTAGAACATTTTGTTAATTAGTAATTTATGTGGAAGGCCCTGCCCATTGTAGCGATGCCACCCCTGGGCTAGGGTCCTGAGTTCTATAAGAAAGCAGGCTAAGCAAACCGTGAAGAGCAAGCCAGTAAGTAACACTCTTTCATGGCCTCTACAACAGCTCCTGCTTCCAGGTTCCTGTCCTACTAGACTTTTTCAGTGATGGACTGTGATGTGAAAGTATAAGCAAAATAAACCCTTTCCTCTACAAGTTGTTTTTGATCATGTTGTATCATCACAGCAATAGTAGCCCTGAATAAGACACTGTGGCATATACATATTCAAGAGCACAGTCCTTATAGGGGGATGGGGGCCTCTAAGAATGACAGGATGCCGCCTTCTTTTTTTAATGGTAGATTATGCTCAGCACCCCCAGGCCTGTCCCTTTATCTTATTTCTGGCTAGAATGTGGAGATAGCTAAGCTGCACATGTCATCTAGAATCATAAATTACCCTTGGGAATGATGATCACAAATGGTATACTATCAAACTGAAGCAGTTTAGGCTCTTTTTCTTTGCTACTAGCTATGAAACTTTGACTTCAGCTGTGACAGCTGGGAGCTTCCTGTAACTCATGATTAACCTTAATATTAACACTGAAAAACAAAACAAAACAAAACAAAACAAAAGGAATGAGCCATGACTTTTGAGAACACCCTCTTTTAGAGCTTCTGGAACTAACAGAGACCCAACATTGGAACACTTCATGAAACTAGATCAAGAGGGTGTCCTTGTTTGGTTTAGGAGCTCAGTCAAGTATGTGTCTAGTTTTCATCCTAAGGGTTTGAGTGACTCTCATCAGACAGTAGTTAGGGTTCCCAAATTGCTTCTGAAGATGATAACTAGCAAGAGTTGACATTTGCATGTAACTTATAGAGTTTGCAATGTCTAAGCTGAGTATGACTTTATGCCAAAATTTAAGTCTCTTTTAATCATTTTTGCAATATATTTTAGAAGTATATTTTAATATAAGGTATTTTAGAAAATATCTTTCTCGGGATATTCTAAACCTTTATCTGTTCATCTGAACATATCATTTGACATAACTAGATACATAACAAATACCAAAAAATGGTATCCAATGACCTCAACAGCTTGAAAGTTTCCTTTGTACCTTTTAACATATATGCAAATAAAATGAACTTGTTCTCAAAAACTACATATCTATGAATTTTCAGCAAGAATCAAAAGGGTAGTGAGAACTACTGTATTTAGATAATTTTGATTGCAATAGGGTGGCTTATTCTTTAAGATTAAGTTGTAGCAAAAATAAAAACTAGTAATTCCAATACAGGAAAACTAGCTCAATTAATAAAATATATGGAAAAACCATGAGCAGACATGTTTTGAGGCTGGGGAACTGAAGGCAATTTATTGCCTGACCATTAAAACAGTTTTCAAGCAATTGAAATCCCAATTAAACCTGAGCTGAATATGCTAATGGAATCTGACAGAGGCTACCCAGAGGAGTTCAAGACTCCATCAATATTTTGAGTAGTTCCAGTTAAAATTATAACCAAATGTGAAAACTTGGAGAGGATTGGAAATCAAAAGAAAATGAAAATATGATTCTGGAAAGAGATGCGCACTGTCAATCACTTTGCCAAATTTGTACAAGACAGGGAAGTGCTTTTCTACAGCTGACCATCCAGACAGGGTGACTTGGGGGTGCAAAGTGGGAGGAAGCAACAAAATAAGCTATACACCTAGGGCAGTTCCCCGTTTCACAGACACAAATGAACAACACTGCCAATATCCCCTAAAAGAAGCTGTACCAGGGAGATCAAGGACAGTATTTAGCTGGCCACACCACCCGAGGATAAGGGGCTGGCTCAGTGGTTAAGCATGTTCCTTGTGAGGCTGGAGAGAAGGCTTGTGTGATTGATAGCACTTGCTGCTGTAGCAGAGGACCTTCCATTCCCAGCACCTGCGTGGTGGCTCACAACCGTCTGTAACTTCCGTTCACACACGTAATATAAAATGAACAAACCCAAACAAAACAATGCTTGGGGAGTGCCTGCTGTGTAACCACAGGATCTCAGCTCAGAACCCAGAACCCTCATTGCAACTGGATGGCAGGCCTCTCCACAGGCCTGTAACCTCAGTTCTGTGCAAATGCTCTTGGGAGAATTTCTGGGGCTTCTGGTTGCCAGAGTACACCAAACCCACAAGCTCTAGGTTCAGGGAGAGATCATGCCTCAAAAGAATAAGGTAGAGAGTGACAGAGGAAGATAGCTGACTCAGGCCTCTGGCCTCCACATGTGCGTAAGCACATATACCTATGCATGTACACACACACACACACACACACACACACACACACACACACACACACAGACAATGGGGGAAAGGTAAATGCAGCTCTAGAAAATGAGGTGTCTGTCTGCTGTGTTCCCTGTGAAGGAATCCAAAGGGCAAACCTCTCCTCCTAGGACAGCAAACTGAAGCTGCATTATTATAATTTATTCATGATTGTGATTTAATTACAACATTTATCCTTTCCCCCTTTCTTCCACCACACTCTCCTACATCCCTTCCAGCTCTCCTTCAAAGTTCTGGCCTCTTATTACATGCACATGTGTGTTTGTACACATACATATAAACGCTTAACTGATAACCTGTGGGAGATCTTCTGTTTCACACATCTATTATTTACCCTTTCTCATCAGTCAACAGGAAGAAAAGACTTGACTTACCTTGTCTTTTAGCTTTTCCATCCAGCTTCTCACTAGAAAAAAAATAAGAGAATCAGATATAAATAGCAGTCTCTTACTTACATTTCATGGTTTATATTAGCTTGTTAACTTGATATACTGAAAGCTTTTCTTCTTCTTTTGCATGAAATATAATAAAAACATCAACAATATTAACAAAATGGCAGCCACAGGTCTTTCCATATAGCTCTGGTTGTTCTACAACTCACTATGTAGACTAGGCTGGCTTTGAACTCACAGAGACTTGCCTATTTCTGCCTTCAGGGTGCTGAGATTAAAGGTATGTATCACCAAGCCTCTTATTTAGAAATGCAACATAGATCAGTCCCATCCCATGTCATTATTAGATGAATGGAGAATATTGTTTGCTAACAGAATTCTATATACTGTCCAATTCATTAGGAGAAGGCCTGGGAAAAAGGACAGTGAGTAACTTGCAAGGTGCTGTATTCATGTTTTCCTGTGACTGTTTTTCTTTAACCTGCTGCTTGTTTGTCTCAGCTCTTAGAATCAATGAGGATGCCTTGCTTGAGGCCTGTCAGCAGGAGAACAGGGAAGGACAGGGAGATGGTGCACCAAGGAAGTTCTGGCTCTAAAGATAAGCATTGCAGCCATATTTGAAGAAAGAAAAAGAACAGGGTAACCTGCAAGAACTCAGAGCCATTTCAACTGCACCACTCTACAATACTGTATAATAAGCACCATTAATAATAGAAGTAACGTGTGTGAAGGGGCTACACCAACTAAATATCGTTCTACAGATCCCAATCACAACTATTTGGAGCTTTAATAGAAGAGAAATGTACTATATTCAGAGTTAGAAGGATGACTTGAAACTGGGGATGAACATTTCACCCTTTACTGACTTTTAATGTTATATTGGTGTTTCAGTCCACAATTACTTAAGCATAAAAAATGGAGGGGGCAGTGTATCTTCATTTAATGTTTATTATCAAGTAAAAAAAAACTAGTAAACCAATTAAAGAAGACAATGAGGTTACTTTACATTTACTGTCCAGACTTGAATCTTCAACAAGTAGAAAGCTGACAGTTCTACTTGTAGAGTATGAAAATGAATGTATGAACTCAATATGGCTACAGTCTTTCATAACTATGCAGTTCAGCTCCTGCAAAAGCAGCTATGGATGGTCTACAAGCAAATGTGCTCAGCTATGCTCTAATGAACTGTATTTATAGATACTAGGGTTTGAATTTTATGTAATACTTACATGTCATAGTTGTTTTCTTTAAAAATCATATTAAAATGTAAAAAATTATTTGCTCACAAGTTATGTAAAATTGGGAGACCAGCTAGAGTTGGTCATGAGCCATGATGTGGGGCCCCTGGAATAGAATATCATCCTCAAGAAGTCAGAATCTCCATTTATATAATCTTTAGCCCATAATAAGGTATTTAATCATGCTGACAGTGCCACTGTATCTAAGGCTACTTACAAACTGCAGCACATGCTTTGTAGCATATGACCTTCAAGGACAAGCATGAGAGTCAGATAAACCTATGCTCACAAGCCAGATGCAATGGCTCCTGTGTATAATCTCAGCATTCAGGAGACTGAATCATAAGGATAGCTTCAAATTCAGGGTCATCCTGAGCTACCGAATGAGAATATGCCTCAAAGAGTGGGATTGTGTGTTATTCATAAAAAGATGGGGAAACTGATGATCAGAGAAGCTAAGAGACACTTTAAGTCAGCCAGGAAATAGCCATAGGAATATCAGCCTGATTTCTAGAAGTAAGACTTTCTGCTACCTGTCAGTCTCAAATGTGGTTGCAAATGTGGAGACACCTTTGGCTTCAAGCTCTCATGCAAAGACCTTATTAACTCTCTCAGGGTTGTTCTTCCCCAACTGGGTTGAGACAGAAATGAGGTGACTGATCAAGGTAGGATCAAGGGCATAAGAATGTCAGAAAAAAACATGTCTAGCAACGGCAGAACAAGGCCAGGAGTTGATGCTTCTAGGAGTGAGCCTTCCAAGAAGGAAGGTCAGTCACTGATTTTAGAGAAAATAATGAACCTGAAGACCTTCAGCTATCCCTGTAAAACAGATGACAACAGATGCTTTTAGAGATCATTGTGAAGATTAGAAATGTCACATGCAAAATTTATGTCTAGTACCTTATATAGAATTCAAATAGGAAGAAGAAAGACAAGTGAAATGTGGGTGTTGTGTTACTATATCTCAAATCCAAAACAGATTTCAATGCAAGCAAGAGAATACCCAAAGTTCATTCATTTGTTCCACAAATATTTGCAATGCACCTTGTGATGGTCAAAGATTGTGTCCTCTCTATAATAAGTCAACAGATGTTATTGGACCTGGTTCCAGTGAGAAGACTTCAGATAGCAAGTCTCTGAGAAGTAGATAACAAGACATAGTGTGGCATATGAGTAAGGGAGGGGGAGTCCAGACTCAGGAAATAGGTTGGGCATCATATGGAGAACGAACGGGACAAAGACAGGGGGACCAGGCTGACTACTCTCAGAAGGAATGAGAAGGGTTTCTCAGAGCAGAGGGACAGGAGGCAAACATCAAAGCTAGATTTTAATCATCCATAGGCTTTTCCAGTATAAAGAGTAAATGTTTCATTGTAAAGAGTAAATGTTTCATTATAAAGAGTAAATGTTTCATTGCCAGCAGGAATTGCTGGCCTCATCTGGGAAACTACCCATATTTGAGGTTAGTAGAGTAAATTGTATGGAGTGGTTGGGTTTCAGGATTTGTTTGGTGGGGTTTTTCCAAAGTGTGTGAGTGTGTGTGTATGTGTGTGTGTGTGTGTGTGTGTGTGTGTGTGTGTGTGTGTGTGTGTTCTATTGTATTCCTGCCACAGTGCATGTCTGAAAGTCTGAGGACAACTACAACTTGGTGGAGTCCTCTCTCTCCTGCTACCATATGAGTCCTATGGATCAAACTCAGGTCACTAGGCATAATGGCAAGTACCTCTACCCATTGAGCCACTTCATCTCCATGGCCCACTGTGGTTAGTTTTAGTTGTCAATTTGACACAATCAAAAATCTCCAGGCAAGTGAATCTAAGTGAGGGATTGTCTAAATTAAGTTGGCCAGTAGGCATGTGTGCAAGGGATTATCGTTATTAGCTTAATTGGAGTAGGAAGATCTGCCTGCTCTGGATAGTGGCTTACTCTGAGCAGGGGATCCTGGGTTGTGTAAGAGTGAAGCTGATCTGAACATTACATGCATGTTTTAACTCACTGTTCTCTGCTCTTGACTGCAGATGTGATGCGACTAGAAGCTTACAGTTTCTGTAACCCTGACTTCCTACAATGATGGATTGTAACTGGTTCTGTGAGCCAAATAAACCTTTTCCCCTTTAAGTTCCATTTTGTCACAGCAACAGGAAACAAAACTCAGACAAACTCCCACCCCAGGTAATATTCCTACAAAGTAACTCTCTGATGGGAGCACAAAAGGCATCTCAGATTAGGATATTTTAATGTGAGGAGATAATTTGAAAGAGTACTTATCAATTCTATGATTCAAGAAAAGAAACCTCAGTTCAGCTCTGGAGAGATGTGGAAATAGGCATTTTGGTTGATATGAGTCTAAAAGGTTTAGACATAGGTCTATACTGGTGTGGGGAATCTTAGGCAAAGTCTACAGAGTGGAATAGCATTTTAAAAATGTATGTACATAGGTGTTTTGCCTGCATGTATATCTCTATGCCACATGTATCCCACATGGAGCCCAGAAAAAGGTTCCTGGTCTCCTAGAACTGGAGCTACAGATGGTTGGAAGCTGAATGCAGGCACTGAGAATCAAACCCAAATCTTCTAGAGCTCCAGCTCCTCAAAATAAAACTATTTAAAGAAAAATAGTTATTAGTCAAAGTTTGTATATTAAAGTACTGTGTGCCTATGGGCATAGCTCAGGGCTAGCTCTCCCCCAAGCACCAGAATAAAAATGTTCTGTGTGACCAGAGAAATGCACTTCAAAGTAGTGACTAAAGGAAATAACAAGAGGAACAATTAAGGACAGCATTTCTTTTATTCTTTGTATTTTTTTTTTAGGGTTTACCAAGTTATATGTAACTTCGTAGTGCTTCTTAGTTAGTGGGAAAACACATTTTTTTAAAACGGCTGCAAAGCTCTGTAAATCTTTACAATTTGAAGTTGGTGATAAATTGCTGACTGTGAGGAGCACAAAGCTGAGGCCTTTCCACTTGGCCAGTTCCTTAGATAACAGCTAGATGTTAGTCCCACTGACTTGAGTTTGTGTCTCAAAATTTTGTTTAATGAAAATTCAAGTATGCATAGAAGTATCCAGACAAAAAGTAGGCTTGAATAAAGGCCATGTATAGCTGACACACTACCTGGGGAAAAGCTGAAAGGTCTTTGTCTTAGGGTCAAGGACACAAGGATGCACAATGTTGCCACTTCTGTTTAACACAGCAGTTGAAGTCCTACACAGTACAGTTAGATAATAAAAAGAAAAGGCCATCTATTTGGAAATAAGTTAAATGTGAAATTGTAAATTAAAATTCATAATCTTATAAAAAGTCAACCCCAAAAATGTACCATTTATAAAAAGTCAACCCCCAAAATGTACTATTTATATCCAGTGAAGAGAGACTGAAATGCACAGGTGTGCATAAGTAAACACACGCAAACACACACACACATGCACATAAACACATACAAAGGCACACTAACACATGTACATAGTCATGCATGTATTCTTACACACATAAAATCTGGAAGAATTTATAATTGGAATGAGAAAAATTACTAGATACAAGACAAACTCGTGAAAATCTGTAGTATTGATATGTATCAGCAAACTATCTAGAAAAATATTCCATTTGCTATAGAAATAAAACAAATAGGTTAAAACAATCAGGAATAGATTTTTCCCAAGGAGGTACAATTTTTACAGGATAAAAGTAGTCAAAGACACAGAAGAATGGAAAGCTGTCTGACTTCCTGGATTGGAAGAATTTTGATATTCTTGAAATGTCTACAGAGCTCCACACAATCTGTTGATTCACGAGCTCTCTATCAAAACTATTATTTTTCACAGAAATCAAAGACACGGCCTAAAAATCATATGAAACAAAAAAAAATATTTGAAAATCTCTTATCTTGTAAGGACCAAATATACAAACTGTATGAGAATCACATGGCTCAAGAGTAAGAGGGTAACTACATATGCAAATTTAAAGTGGTGGCATGTACTTTAATCCCAAAACTCAGAAGGTAGAGACCGGAGGATCAGTTCAAGACCAGCTCTGTCTATTTAGTAAATTCTAGGCTAGTTGGGCTTACATAATGAAATCCTATCTCAAAAAAAAAAAGTGGAAAAGATCAAAAGAGCTGAATAGACATTTCTACAAAGAATGGCCAATGGATCTATACTGAACATCACTGACAATATCCATTTTTCTGTTACTATAACAAAAATACCAGAGGCTGGGTAGCTGATAAGAAGAGAGGTTTATTTCACATCAGAGTAATGGTACAAGGTCAAGAGCTGGTTGAACTTGTCTGAGGATGGCTCTAGAGCTGTTCAAGAGGCCACTATAAGGAGGGATCTGTGGACTGGAGTCCTTATCAGAGTGCATATAAAGGCTTTGATGAGTGCTAGAGAATAGGGCATACCCAAAATGGGGATGGGGCTTACCTGGCTCCTTGTTTATCTTCTCCTTTTGACTGCATTCTTTAACAAATGTCTTTTTATTCTTGCTTTATATGTGTCACTTCCTGCCTCTGCCTCTTACCCTCCGTATATTCTGTGTTATCCTGTCTTTCTTTGCCCCGATTTTCTCTAAGGAAGGGAACTGGAGAGGTCGATATTGAGTAAGCGTGCTCATGTCTCTCCTGTGTAGCTCTCATTCAGACAGAATGAACCAGAGTTTATAGTTTTATCTTAGCCCTGTATCTAGCTCCTTCATGGGTCTTAGAGGGCTGCAGCGCCCGAGTGTTCTTTTTGGGCAACAAGCACCTGAGAGGCAGAATTCCTGAAATGAAACAAAAAACTCAGAGCAAGCAATGCTGAGAACACTTAGTCTGGAGACTATAGTACAAAAAAAGACTAAAAACACAAAATACAAGAGCCACACACAGGCTCCCTGGGGAAAGGTAGAATGTTAATTAATGTGTTTGTTATGGGTAAAAGCACGGTAAATCAGTTTGTTTTTCTCATCAATAACAAAGTAGCTTAGAGAAGCAAATTGAAGAGGGTGATTTATTTTGGGTCACCTTTTCCGAGGGACTGGTCTGCCACAGTGGGCAATGATAGTGGAGCTCATAGGATTGGAAAATGAGAGTCTTCACATTTCAATAGATCAGGAAACAGGAACCAGATAGAAAGTGGAGCTAGAAGTAGTGTGTGTGTGTGTGTGTGTGTGTGTGTGTGTGTGTGTGTGTATCCCCTCAAGGCCCACCCTCCATTTACTCCTTTCCTTCAGCTAGATCCCACTTCCCAAAAGTTCTACAACCTCTCAAAACAACTCCACTAACTGGGACCAAGTGTTCAAACACGGGAGCATATAGGGAACAGTTTACATCCAAATCACAGCATGTAGAAGAAATCCATACTGAAGACTAAAGTCTGTAAATCACCAGCATACTGGCAGAAAATGAGTCAAGAAAATGGTTAAGGTCATGACAGGTTACAGGGTGTATGAGTTAATGTTCTCCAGAGAAGCAAAATTAGAGAAGGGGAGCGGAAAAAGAGGGAAAAGAAGAGAGGAACAGGGGAGAGGAAGAGAAGAGGGGGAGTTTGGAGGAGAGGGAATGTGTGAGTTTATAAAAAATTGGCCTATAAGATGATAGAGACTAAGAACCAAACATAGTGATGGCTTGGTTACTGGTCCAACCCAAAGGCCTGGGAACCATGGTAGTCACTGACAGTTTCAAACCAAGACCTGAAGACTTGAGACTGAAGTGAAGCCAATATTTTCAGTCTCAAGGTACACATAGCCAAATGCCCAGCTCATAGGCTGCCTACCAGGAGGAATTCTTTCAAACTCAGCATTTTTGTTCTTCATTAGCTGAACAGGGCCCACCTGCACCAGGCTTTGCTCTGTCCAAAGGCATAAGACTTCAATAGGTCTATCTCTATCAGGCTTCACTGGGCCCACCTCCATCAGGCTTCACTGGGCCCACCTGCATCAGGCTTCACTGGGCCCACCTGCATCAGGCTTCACTGGGCCCACCTCCATCAGGCTTCACTGGGCCCACCTGCATCAGGCTTCACTGGGCCCACCTGCATCAGGCTTCACTGGGCCCACCTCCATCAGGCTCCACTGGGCCCACATCCATCAGGCTTCACTGGGCCCACCTGCATCAGGCTTCACTAGATCCATCTGCATCAGGCTCCACTAGGACAACCAGCATCAGGCTTCACTAGGACCACATGCATCAGGCTCCACTAGGACCACCTGCATCAGGCTTCACTAGGCCTACCTGCATCAGGCTTCACTAGGCCTACCTGTATCAGGCTTCACTAGGCCCACCTGCATGAAGCTTCACTGGCCCTACCTGCAGTAGGCTTCACTAGGCCCACATGCATCAGGCTTCACTGGGCCCACCTCCATCAGACTTCACTAGGCCCACCTGTATCAGGCTTCACTGGGACCACCTGCATCAGGCTTCACTAGGTCTACCAATTTAAATGTGAATGTCATAGCCTTCCACCTTCCCCTATTGTCAATTTCTCCTGTCTTTGGCCCTCATACTCTCTTTATAAGGATCTTGTGAAAATATTTCCATCCTAACTCAATATTATCTGCTGTCTCCTTTGCCACAGAGGCAACAGTAAGGCTGTAGGCATCCAGTGGATGGGATGGTGTCTTTAAGGCAGCCATTGCTCTGCCTACCCTGCCAGGTGAATCCCTCAGCTTCCCTTTCCATGTTACATACAGATTCTCAGAGAATCCTTAGCAGCAAGAAGCCCAGAGACAATCCACTCTGTTACTAACATTCCAGTGGCCCCTCTCTCTTTTCTCTTCAATGCACTTCCCATCTCTATGACTGCTTTCAGGGAGAACTCTAACTGGAAAGTAGCCAAATTCTTCTACCATCAAGGTAGACTGGCCTTTTGCCACACCAATTTTACTCACTTTGCTCAGTAAAGGATTAATGTGAGCACAAGGAGAAAGAACACGACTGGGGGCAAACTGGCCAAGTTCAGGGGAGAGGAGTCTTCCTTCATCTAAAGGAAATCCTACCTGAAAAGTTTCATAAGGTCTGGATTTGTAAAATATACTTTTCCTACACAACTGCATTTCACAGCAGGGTCCATTTAAGTCACATTCCATTTTGTAAGGATCATACATAAATGCAGCCTCTTTAATGAAATATTTATCAGTTTTTTAATGGTAAAGACACTTATGTTTTTTACCTAAATCAAGAGAAAGAGAAGAGTATATTTGACCAAAATAAAAATAAAGATCATATGCATCCCTTCAGGATGTGCACCTAAATTTCAGAGTGTTTTCACTCTGTCAAAGGAGAAAAGAAAAGCAACTCTTTCTTCCAGTTTGTTACTTAGTCCTAAGTGTCATTCTGACTTGAGAAACCAAGCTTTTTCTCAAGTTTCATACCACTCTCTTAAGAATGATAAAACTTACTACATTTTAAGTATTAAATGTGTGTTTATAAAAGAAAAGAGCCATTGAGTTTTGTATCTATGAGTTTAGTCTGTAGAGATCCTAAATTTACCTGCCTTAAAGTCATGTAAACCCAATCTATAATCATCTGTTCTTCATATAATTACAGAACAGCAAGATTCCAATAAGCAGGATGACCTACTTCTTTGCACAGGGCTAAGTGAGCAGTAACCATGTGTTCAAGAAGCAATTAATTCTGAAGGCTCTGAACTGATATTTACAGAGAAGGGCACAGAGATGCCAGATAACGTAATCTTGACTTTCAAGTAACATTAAAAATATCTTTATTTACTAAGCATGAGAAGATTGCAGAAGATTGGCTGAAAATCAACTTAATAGCTGCCAGGGTCAGTTAATAATGACCATGCTGATACTGAAAAAATGTATACCATATTGTCACAGCTTCTATGATGAGAAGGTAGTCATAAGATTCAAACATATAGAAATATATGGTACCCAAATAAAGGAGATGTCCCTAACTTAAAGTAGGCATCTATCTTACTTCTCACCATTTATGAGAGAAGAAAACAATTGGTCAGTGTCCACCCTCCACAACTGAGTGAAATGAAGAATCATTGCTTTTTGATTTCGGCTTCCTGAAACACTATTGACCCCTGGGGTTCCAGAACCTTCACTCAGCATACCCAAGTCCACACTCAGGGCTCAGAACTTCTTGCCTCCCCAAGGTTTCTCCTCACATTTTACTTACCTGTTCTCTCTCCAATCTAGTGCTTAAAAACAGGAAATATTTATCCTTCATATTTTTGTTTCTTTACTTTAATGGACATGCAATGATGATGTGCACCAGTGGAGCAGTACATAGCTATTTGATATTGACAGACAATGCACAATGATCAAGTCAGGGTGATTAGCATTTTCCCTTCCTTCAATACTTACGGCTTTGTGTTGGGAAGTTAGAACTCTTCTAAACTTTTGCAAAATATGTAATAAATTTGTAGCAATTGTGTTATGATACACACACATATGTTTTAATGTATAATTCTTCTGTCCTATTGTGTTGGTGACACTAGACCTCAGTTTTCTTCTGTAACTACAAATTATTGTCTGTCCTCTTCTCTCTCATCTCTCTTTCTCCTACGCTTTCCAGAGTCTGGAAAGCACCATTCCATGCTCTTATCGTCTCAGTTTATTTCGAGATTCCACACTTGTCCTACTGGGCCTGGCTTATCTTGTTGAATATAAATATCTCTAGACACAGCCAGTTTACCACAAATTAGAGCTTTACCTCCTTTTAAAGTCGAGTAACCTCTGCTCTGCACATAGTCATGGTCTTTATTCAGTGGCATTGATGGACATGCCAGTGACCTCATACACTCACTGGCATGAATAGTGCCACGGCAAACACAGGAGTTGATAATGGTGACTTCGTTTCCTTTAGATGTACACCCAGTAAGTGGGATGCTAGAACCTGCTTTGTTTTTAATGGAAAGTTTACTTTTTCCAAAAGTTCACTGGAGGCAAGTTTGTATGAGCTGCTTAACAGAGCCATTGATGTGAAATTCACCATCCCCACACATGTTGCAGCTTTAGTGAAAGTAAACACCCATCAGCCCTGCACAC
>JADRCD010212281.1:18273-32282 GCA_019843815.1 Montemys delectorum | reverse complement strand
ATTCCTGTAATCCCAGAACTTAAATAATAAGGGCAAATGGTATAAAAATACAAGAATATTCATGGGTATATGGTGAGTTCAATCCCATATTGAGGTTCATGAGACCTTGTCTTACAAAAAATAAACAAGAGGGATTAAAGAGTGTCACACAACAGCTGAAGCTGTAATACTACTAGGGGAAAATATAAAAGAAACATTTGAGAACATTAGTATAGAACTATTATTTTGTATATGTCTCCCGCAAGCATTTAAAAGCAACAATAGACAAATCAGATTATGTGAATTAAAACGTTTCTACATAACAAGAGAAACTAGCAATAGAGTGGAGAGTCTATAATAGGAGAAAATATTACAAACTAATGATTTTACATGAGATACTCTAGGTTTAAAAACCCTACCTTATCTTCTTTATGGCAGTATTCATATCTGGAAGAATAATATAACCCATGTCATGAAAATATTTACAAAATTGTCCCAATAGATGTTGATAATTTTTAAGCCAGTTGGCTTTTGTTATTAGGCTCAATGTATATGACCATCTAAAATGCTGCTGGTTTCTGTAACAGTAAGAAAGATAGAGAGAGCTTAGTGAGATATTCTTTTATATTAAACATCCTGGCATTTTCTTCCAGGTATGAAAAGTCCATGGAAAGGAGGAAAAAAGCATTCAATTATGGGCAGAATATGGGCATTATTTGGGAAAATCTAACTACTATTGTGTTCCCCTATTAAATAAAAATGTAAAGACAATTCTTGATCAATTATCAAGTCAAGTATATTGACTATTATCTTGTGTTTTTTGCCATGTCATGTTATATTAAGTTAAAAATAAGGAAGTTCACATATCATATATTTACTCCAAAAGCTGCTAATTTATCTTAATACTGTTAGCAATAATGCGCTAAACTTCTACAATTATCCATTTATGAAAAAAAGAAATATTTTTACATGCATAAGTGTACTAGGCTAGCCATTTATGGACATTTCTAAAACTAAATTGTAGAAAAGGATGTGTTTACTAAATAAAAGTAACTTGCAGCTAATTAGGATTTCAAAGTACTTATTACCCTCAAATGATGTATTTTTGTTGATTATATAAATAAACAAATATTGCTTGTGTAGAACATATGCAGTTTTGTTTACTTAATAGCAGTCAGTGATTAAAAATGTACTGGTGTGTGAACCACACATGGAAACATGAAAGTAGAATAAGGAGTAACTTTTCTGAAATACTTTGAAGATCCAGTGAGACTATAGGAGCAAGACAGTAGTTTCCTGATGCAGGAGAACCTGAGGGAGTTACCAGTACATTTTTAGGAAAATTCTCCCATGGCACCTTATCGATGCATCTATGAAAGAATCAAATGTGACTTTAAAATTTGAAATGCACTCAGTCCAGGGCAAGAAAACGTTATGTGTCATATGAGACTCCTTCCACTTGCAATTTCTGCAAAGTCTTACTTAAAAACCTTCGGTAAAATGTCTTAGCTTTTCCCCCTAGAGACATGGTTTTACTGTTTTTTTTTTTCCTTCATATTATAACAAGCATTATTTATATTTCTGTCAAAGCTCCTTTCATATCTAACTCAATCTGTGATTATTTGTGATCCTGTCTCCTGAGGAAACTTCAGTACAAGGGCATGGCTCATTTTTCTGGGTTATTGTCCACAATGTCTGGTACATCATGGACTCTAAATATCTGTTCAGGGTTCCTCTGCCTGTCCGTACAACCTCTCCTGTATTAGAATACTAGTTCACAGCTATGGCATCATAAATATGAATTATATTTTATTTAGGTCTAGGATCATAAGTACTCACAGGTGATAAGAACATAGCAAAGAGTTTAATTGACAGAAATTTACCTTGAGTACTGCACACTGTCTATTCATAAATCAATTCTAAGTGTGGAGGAAGAAGGTTCTTCAGAAGTGCTAGCCTTTCGCAGTGAAGTGCACCCTGTGGAGCTGTAAAGCATAGTTAGTACTAGAAGGCAGAGAATATCTCTGAAGTAGTTTATTTTCCCCAAGAAATACAGTGCTTAAATATATCTCTCAATCTTTAACTGAATGTTCAGTTACAGAGTTTCTACAGCAGAAGTACTTTCTGATGCTCTGTTTATTTATTGTGTCTGCTTTAAAAATATCTACCTTTCACATGCTTATCAAGACATTTAATTATAAGAATTACCTTTCTGTTAAGGGTATTATTAAAAGGCAATGTAGTCAGCCATTCACACCCATGAGATATCCTGAAAAATTAAGTTGGTTTTTATATTTATTAATTTTCATATTTAAAAAACCAAATGTCACTATTTCACTACCAAATAATTATTCAAATCAAATAGTATATGCTATTAATAATTTAATTGTCTTATACTGTAGAAAATAAAATTGTTAAAAAATGAAATATCAAATCACATATTTTATTATTTGTATTTGAATAAGCATTCTAATTCTAATTACTATTCTAATTCTAATGCTAATTCTAATAGTAATTAGAATTAGAATGCTTCTTTATAAGACATCTTAGTTAATGCAATTTAATTATAAAATTACAATAACTGTATATCTTCTGGTTATGTTTTGTTATATGACACTTTGAAATTTTCTCCTGTTTTGTAAGTATGTTGAATTTGGAGCTAAATATTAATCATTAAGATCTCTACATTTGTATCTCTTTACTGCTTTGTAAAGATAGGCAGGTATATACATGTCTAATCCCTGGTTTAAAAAAAAGCAGCAATGTTTACTGTAGGTGTTTTCTTGTTATAGATGTCTAGATATTTTTCAAGGAAAGACATCTTGTCAAAATGACAACACCATCCTGAAGCTCTGAGTGAGAAATAAGTAATTTGAGAGTGTCTTGAAAATTCTAATGATTAAAGTCCTCTTAAATAAATGTTTGTCAATGAACCCAAAATAGTAACAAAAGTTAAATATAGAATGCATATCCTTGATGTTTTTGGTGGTAAATAAGCCATTTAATTTAAAGTCGATATCATCAAGCAACACACTAGACATTAACAGTTCAAGTAGTAAGGAATATATTGGCAGATGGAAAATGGTAGTAATACCATCAAGCTTCAATTCTGTATCACACATTGTTGGTTAGTTTAACTTTTTGTCCTCAATCTTAGAAATATTTAGAAAAACATTAATTTTATGTCAATATTTTTCAAAAGATCTATAATAGGTGTATTATTATGGCACTTTATAGGAACAGAACTGATAACTAATAGATGATACTAGATAGATACATGGACAGAAAGACAGGTAGATGATATAGGGACAAATAGATTTGGAGAATTTATTAGAATGCCTTACATGATTTGGTCTGAAAGTAGTTATGTTAAATCATGGTATGAGTGGTAGGACCCAATCCCTACTCCACAAGGACAAAAGATTCAAAGACCCAATTTGGCAGTCAAGAGCTGGGATGTTCATGAATAGCTGATGGTCTATAGTTCATGTTGAAAGCACAAAGAATTTGGGTCTAATACCAGTTAAGGGATCATCAACAGGATAGAATAAGTTCGTCTCAAGATCGAGTCAAAGAGACCAATGGAAAGCTTTCCTTCTTTTGTTTAAGTGTGCTTCCATCAGAAGGTTCCATTAATTGTGATTTTTCTCAATTCAAGAAATCTAAAAACAAAAATATCTTAGTGGAGAATGCAGTGAATTGCTTTCTAGTCAATTCCAGATCCAGTCAATGTGATAACTAAGAGCTTACCCAGAGATCAAAGTCCTTAGCTAATAATGAATCATTAATTTAGAAATATGCAGAGATAACATTTAAACACTCCCATTCTTGCTTCCTTTTGTAGGCAATTAATCACAAAAATTGGTTTGAAATACATTTTCAATTAAATATGGCTAAATTGAGTATTATAATAATGTTATACATATTATAGAATGCTATCACATATTTTATACATTATACAGTAAGGATTGTAATCTTTAAACTCACTCTACAGGGAGTTCCTTAAACTAAAAAGAGACTGCAGCCAAATAGATTATTAAGGAGAGCATACTTATATCTTTAAACTGAAATTACTTTTATTGCAAGAAAATAATATGTTCTGAGTGAACCCTGGTGAAGCAAGTAATACACTTAAAGTTGGTATAAAAATACCAATTAATATAGTATATAATACTTGGTATTTATAAATTATGTAACATTTCATATTACATATAAATATTAATTAATTAGTAAATAACTTTGAGTTTTCTCTACCAAGTTCTACAAATTGCAGATAGAAATGTCAAGAGACTTCTGCTCTTTAATCCTCTTCTTGAGGTATGAGTTAAGAAGTAGAAAAAACTGACTTCCCCCAAAATTATTCAATAAAGAGCCATTTTTAATTCCCTTTTAGCTACTATCTACCTACTTAAGTTCTCTTTTGTCTCTAAAAAATTAGAGAAGAAACTTCACTGCTTAAAATTCTAGAAGTCATTCTTTGAGCCATGAAATCTTCCTGGAATGACTACGTTTAGATAAACTGTGAGTTGTTCTTTGAGAGATAGTTCGTTTTTCTCTTTATACAACTCTGGAAGGAATTGCTAATAGTTTAACAAAATAAGAGAGAGTGCTGATGCATAAATCACTTCTGGATAACAAAATTCTTGCTAAAATATATTTATTGCAGTCATGTCATGGAACAGTTAAGAACACATTTTACATGGTTATTGACCTGTGCAAAATAAGCAGTAAGTATTGGCATTGCAGGGTTCAATTCAGTCTGTTTTTGACGTGATTCTATTTGAACATAGTTTGGGCTATTTTACTTCACTTGTGACCTAGGTCATAAAGACAAGCAATTTATTTTGTTAAGGACATCATGTACAGTGGTTGGTATTATTTTCCTTATCTCATTCACTTTCCCGCTATTTATTACAAAAACCACCCAAGCCTATAAGCTGAATTGAAAAACAGAAAGTAGTTCTGAATGATTTTCTTCAGTGATGGAATGACAAAAGTGGATTGATACAGATTTGTTTTTTAAACATATGTGTCATTATCAGAGGTAGAAAGAGTGTGTCATTATGACTATGTGTTAGTTATTTAATAGAAATGTCCTACATACATATTTTACATACTAATGGCAAAATTATTGTCATGCCTAACTGAAACTGTAAGCAATAGATGAGTAGAAGTGAAAAGATAGATTCAGAAGTTACTGCAATTAAATTGTGTAATTAAAAATGAAGACCTCCTTCTATATTCATTTACTCATTTCTCAACAGCAGTTACTGAACACCTAATTGTGAGCCAGATACTTCCGCAAGCCTTGTAGAGACATAAGGGCATTGATTAGGCAACCATCCCTTATGGTACTTATCTTCTTGAATATATTTTTCAGTGAGCCTCCTCGTGATTGTGGGCCAGCCAAATCCATGGATTGTAACACATTGCTTCTAGAATCTGGCACAAATCTACAGTTCTAACAGACCTGATGTCCAATCTGGGCTCAAATGTTAATTAGCTCTATGAAATTTGACAATTCCTTTCATTTTGATGATACTTACTGTGCATAATTTTCACAAGAAAAAATAACTAATCACATTGGAATAATTGAAAAAAGTAATACATGCAATATATTGTCTAAATATATTTATGTTCCTCCTGTAGTTAAACAATCACTAGGATTTTATGTTAAAATGGTACAATCATTATTTTTAAAACTCCTTGGAATGCTAGTTTTAACAATCTGTATTTCCAAATTCGAGTTCTCTACACTTCTTTAAATTGTGACTATCTATTTATGTAAAAAATGAAAAAAGAAAGGAAAGTATCTTTTCTCTCTGTCACTCACAGATCTCAGAGGAAAAAAAAAGTGTCTGAAGTTTCAAAGAGGAAAATAAAGGATACATGAAAGCCTGTCTTTCATCCCAAGAACTGCATTATGTTTTCTCCCACAACTAAAGTTACAGTTCATAATGCTCTGTTGTCCACATTAGTACAAAGACTTGTGACTTTGTAAAGTACCTTCTATGTAGCTCAATAATAAATGGTGGGGTATATAATCTGATTTGTATGCCAAATAAAATTGGCTTGACTGATTAGAAGTCATCTATAATAATATATAGCTGTGTAAAATACCCTGACTATCCTTTCCCTATGAGCCCAGGGCTACTTGCTGGAGACTACCTTTCCTTTCTTATTCTTTCTTTCTCATTGTCAAAATTGATACTCCAGTTGGAACCAAAAACCAGAGGGGTAAGAAGACAACATTCATTGTTGTTTATAGCCTTCCTTGAAATTCACAGTATTTCCAAAATATATACCAATATTAGAGTCATCATTAAATAAGTTATGGAATTTGTGTAGACCATATATAGAATAAATGAATTCAAAGTACTTTGATGCTCATCAGAAAGAATCTTCAAGAGTCCCTTCCTAATTGTCTGATCTAAAGTGCCAAGTTCAAAAGTGAAAAAGAATTAGGCTGTAATGAATTTTATGTATGCATTTCCAAGTGAGAATATTACTTCGAAGAAATATATGAATTAAAATAGAAATTTCCCTTGGTGCCAACTACAGTCACAACTTGGAGATATGTAACAGTCAGGGTCCAATTTTGTGAGATTTCAAATGATGATCCAAAAGTCCAGGGAGTATTTACTGCCTCCTCAGAGTGTAGAGGAGAATATGGTTGATCTGATGAACATTGCAAAGGGAAGATGATTTTCACTGTAGCAAAAGTTCACTTCTTGTCTGTCACTTGCAGAAGTGTAGGGCTGTGAGGTTAAAAACAAAAGTATGACTTTACAAACACACTGGTAAGAACTTGTCTGCTTGTGTGTTTAGAGTCTAGAAAAATAATTGAGTACAGCTTTAACAGCTCTCCTTGAATATCTCTCTTATTCCTTGCTTACCACAGGGAAATAGTGAAACTGCCCTTTGTAGAATCCTAATCTCCAGAAGAAATTTCAGATGCCCCAATTTAAAAAGTGAAATGCTGTCCGACTGTGATCGGACTTAATGATATTTTCTTTTTACAAGTAGGAAAGTCATTCACAAGAAATGTGAGAACTAAAAATGAATTTCAATAGCGATTTCTTGCTAATTAATTTGCATAGTTTCCAAAATGTTAATATGAAAAATGATCGATGACATTTTTAATCTAAATTTCAGTTGTCATGAATAAATTTGAAAAAAGAAATAATAATTTTTAATTTTTTATTTCATGTAGTACAGAACATATAAAACAACCTATATTTGAGATTTATGTTTTATACCTGTCAGGTCAATATATTTGTCTCAAACTCTGATTATAGGAATTGTTTTTCTGTTTCTACTAATAAAGCACAAGATTGAGAAAGGCTGAGATCTGTGTCCATTGTCATATCAATAATAAGAGAAAGACCCAGGATGTGAATATAACATTCTCTTAGAAGATGTGACCCATGAATACTTATGCTTCTCAGAAAGTAGTAAAGTGACTGAAACATTATAGTTTAAGTTCCTAAAGTTTAGTATTCATTTGTATTATATAAGCACACCATTTATAAGATAATGCAAAAGAGGAAGGAAGTATTACACAGGAACTAATTTTGCTCATACAAGAAACATTGAGTAATTACATGAACTTTCTTATTACAAGTTAAAAGGCTAATTATAATTCTATATCATCTACTGTAAAAGAGAAAAATCCTAAGAGTGCTGAAAAAAAGAATTAAAATATTAGCAGACATTTATCTATACAAATTATTCAGTATTGATTAGTAAAGAAATAAATCATGTACATACACAAATATACACAGATACATGTACATTTATCATCTATTCATCAACCTGTGTGTAATCTATTTATTCTTTATATATTATCTATCTGTCTTTCTTCTATAGATATTTGTCCCTGGCATAATGTCAGAACACCATCCAAACTTGGGAGAAAACTCCAAGAAAATAAGACAAGAGATTTGTGACCTCAAATTTTCCTAGACACAGAAATAGTTCTTTGAGTATATATTTGTGCTCCTCCAAAGTGTCATGGATAGGAGTGAGTTTACTTCAGCTGTTGTTATTCATATGCTTCTATAGAAAAGTATGCTCCTATCACACATCCATTGATTTTTTTATCTTAAAATCTTACTCATGAGATTCTTCTTAATCCTCAGAGTATAAACAGGTTGCTTTTCTGGCTACTGCATGAAACGATTGTCTGCCTCATTTACTGCCTCCATTCTCCCAAGTCACACTGATTCTAGAATACATAAGGAACAATATGTTTAAGAATGAAAATTATGGCTTGTTGCTGATGTATACTTGAAGCCATTTCATTAAACACTTAAGCTCCTAAGCAAATAAATTGCAGATTAATTTTGCTATTATAGGTGTGTGTGTGTGTGTGTATGTGTGTGTGTGTGTGTGTGTGTGTGTTTGTGTGTTATTTGACATATTTATGGACAAATCTCTGATTGGAATTATTTCCAATATGAGAATATTCTAAAGTAAAAATGCCCCAAGTATATATGAATATATGAATGGGTAAGAAATGTATAACACACTAATGAATGAACTTTCATCGACAAATAAAGTTATGAGATACCAATGACTACAGTAACATGACTGACCTCATGAGTAAAAAAACTCAAAAAGAATACCCACATACTGCATAGTTCCATGTCTGTGAAATATCTTTAAGTGGCTAATACCTTAAATGTAGACTGCAAGGTACTTGTACAGTTTACGAATTATGTGACTAGGGAGTGTGTAAGAAATTAATTCATGGACTGGTAAAAGTCATGATCTTCAGTTACCTCAGTGATTGCTACACAAAATTGTCTTTTAAAATATATAAATGATTATTCTCTCTCTGTGTGGAATGGGGATTCTCATAATAGAGCATTCATGCGAATCTCAGTGAAAAATTTGAAGGTGTTATTCCACTCCATCATCCATGTGTGCCTGAGGATTAAATTCAGATTCTTAGCCTTGGAAGCAGCAGCTAATGAACCACATTTTTATAAGTTATGACAATTCAGAAAAAATTATTTAAGAGGTATAATTGACAGTTGTATGTGGTTCAGTCAGTGCACATGAAGAATTTTCATGGTGTTCATATCCTATCCTTCCTTTGTGGGGGTGATTCTTCACTGTGAAAGGCAGTATTCCCAAATCACTTTTTATCTTACTGTATCATAAAAAAGTAACAACACACTTAGTTACAACGTGTGACTTCTAGGAACCCACTTTTACTGCAACACTACTGGTGATTCATAAATAGATTTATTTAGTACTGCTCAAATCATCACTTTGATGGAGCATCAACCATCCTTTTTTCCATGAAGTCAGATTTCCAGTTATCCCATTAAAGATTTTTACATTGCTCTTTTGATGATGATCCAATCCAAAAGTTTTAAATGAGACCATAAAGGAATATGTCAACAATATTTTTAAAATTGAATTTAGTAACTGTGGTTTAAAAAAAATTGATTATCACTAATGATTACTTAAAGTAGAGAATAAACACATTTTAATTAAATAGAACAATAATATAAAAGAAATAATAAATTAAAGTAGTATATCTTCTGGTTATGGTTTATAGAAATCACATTTAAGCCTCAAGAAATGATTGATTTTCCAGGCCATTCTACTACAACTGAAGTATAATTAGGCACAGAAAATAGTCTCATTAGTGAAACAGTTAAAGTATATTAAATTTCTGAGACTACATGTAAATTTGGAGGTCATTGGACGACTGTTGAGTCTTCAAGGTAAGGAATTATTACTGTGACATCATAAGAGGAAGTCATTCAATGCAGGATACACTTGAGGTGCCAGGGTAAGAAAAGAATTCTAATACTCTTCTATTTAGTTGGATCCAAGGACAAGAGAGTATCAAGTATAAATATTTTAAATAATTTTAATATGTTTAGTTTACTCATTTTTATTTCCATGAAGTTGATAAAGAATATTTATATAGTTCTCTTTGTTTCTATTTGGTTGATTTCAGCCTTGAGTTTGATTATTTCCTGCCTTTGACTCCTTTTGGGTGAATTTGCTTATCAGGGACCTCCACATCAAACCAGATACATTGAAACTAATAGAAAATAAAATGGGGGAAGAACCTTGAGCAAATAGGCACAGGGGAAAATTTCCTGAAGAGAACGCCAATAGCTTCTGCTCTAAGATCAAGAACTGACAAATGGGACCTCATAAAGTTGCAAAGCTTCTGTAAGGCAAAAGACACTGTCAATAGGACAAAACAGTAACCAACAAATTGGGAAAAGATCTTTACCAACCCTATATCTGATAGAGGGCTAATATCCAATGTATACAAAGAACTCAAGAAGTTAGACTCCAGAGAACCAAATAACCCTATTAAAAAATGGGGTACAGAGCTAAACAAAGAATTCTCTACTGATGAACACTGAATAGCTGAGAAACACCTAAAGAAATGTTCAACATCCTTAGTCATCATGGAAATGCAAATCAAAACAACTCTGAGATTCCACCTCACACGAGTCAGATTGGCTAGGATAAAAGACTCAGGTGACAGCAGATGCTGGAGAGGTTGTAGAGAAAGAGGAACACTCCTTCATTACTGGTAGGATTGCAAACTGGTACAACCACTCTGGAAATCAGTGTGGCGATTCCTCCGGAAATTGGACATAGTTCTACCAGAGGACCCAGCTATACCACTCCTAGGCATATACCCAGAAGATGCTCCAACATGTAATAAGGACACATGCTCCATCATGTTCATAGCAGCCTTATTTATAATAGCCAGAAAGTGGAAACAACCCAGATGTCCCTCAACAGAGGAATGGATACAGAAACTGTGGTACATTTACACAATGAAGTACTATTCAGCTATTAAAAACAATGAATTTATGAAATTCTTAGGGAAATGGATGGATCTGGCGAGTATCATCCTGAGTGAGGTAACCCAATTACAAAAGAACACATATGGTATGCACTCTCTGATAAGTGGTTATTAGCCCAGAAGTTCAGAATACAGGAAGAACAATCCACAAACCACAAGAAACTTAAGAAGAAGGAAGACCAAAAGGTGGACATTTCATTCCTTCTTAAAAGGGGGAATCAAACACCCATGGAGGGAGTGGCAGAGATTAACTATGGAGCAGAGACTGAAGGAGGGATAAGCTAGCCTAAATTTAGCTATCTCCTGGGAGGCTCTGACAGTATCTGACTAATATAGTTGTAGAGGCTCACAGCCATCCATTGAACTGAGTACATGGTCCCCAATGAAGGAGTTAGAGAAAGGTTCTATGGAGCTCGAGGGTTTGTAGCCCCTTAGGATGAACAACAATATGAACTAAATAGTACTCTCAGAGCTCCCAGGGACCCAACCGCCAACCAAGGACTATACATGGTGGGACTGATTGTTTTGGCAGCATGTGTATAGTAGAGGATTGCAAAGCTGATCATCAATAGGAGGAGAGGTCCTCGGCCCTGTGAAGGTTTTGTGCCCCAGTGTAGGGGAATGCCAGGGCCAATAAGTGGGAGAGGGTGGGATGGCAAGCATGGGGAGGGGGGAGGCAACAGAAATTTGTTCTTGTTGTTTTTGTTTGTTTGTTTGTTTGTTTTTTCGAGGGGAAACTGGGAAAGGAGAAATTGATATGTAACTAAAGAAAATACCTAATTAAAAAAAGGAATATTTAAATCACTAAAAATGTACAAATATTTGAAGACAACTTTTTATAAACTCAGAGTTCAGATTTTATTGTCTATGATCATGAGCATGTCTGGACATATTAGTTGTCTGATGAATGGGTGCAGTGAGATATTTTTAATATTTATTTATTTACTTACTTACTTCCCAAACACTGTCCCCTGGCCGTACCCCCTCCCAGATACTCTCCTCCCACCATCCCCTTCTCCTCTGAATGGTATTCCCAGGCATTCCCCAACCCTGTGACATTAAATCTCTGACTGAGTAGGTACATGTTCTCCCAGTTAGGCCAGACATTGTAGTCTTGTTGGGGAACAGAGAAAACAGAAAGGCTATAACTTTATACAGATTTAGGGATAGCCTCTGTTCCAGTTATTGCAGAAGGAGGGGGAACATGGAGAGTGAACTATACATCTGCTCTGTATGTGCTGAGAGGCTTATGTATTCTTTGCTTGGTGGCTCAGTCTCTGAAGCATCCAGAGGAGCAGGTTGGTTAACTCTGTTGATCTTTCTGTTAGGTTCACATCCCCTTCAGTGCATTCCTCCAACTCTTCTATAAGAGTCCTCAACTTCTATCCAATGTTTGACTGTAGGTTTCTGAGTCTGTTTCAGTCAGCTTCTGGAGAAAGCCTCTCAGAGGACAGTTATTCTAAACTCCTGTCTTCAAAGAGTACCATAACCACTAAGGAAATAGAAACCATCATTAAAAGTCTTCTGAGAACAACAATAAAAAAAGAAGCCCAGGGCCAGATGGTTTTAGTGCAGAATTCTACCAGACTTTCAAAGAAGACCTAATACCAATACCCACCAAACTATTTCACAAAACAGAAACAGAATGCCTAACTCATTCTATGAGGCTACAATAAACCCAATACCTAAACCATGCAAAACTCAATAAAGAAACATAAGAGCAGTTTCACTTATGAACATCAATGCAAATAAATTGGATAATTCTTGCAAATCGAATCCTGAAACGCACCAAAACATAATTCACCCACAATAAAGTAAGCATAATCCCAGGGCTGAACAGATGATTGAATATAACAAAATGCATCAATATAACCCATTATATAAACAAACTGAAAAGAAAATAACATGGTCATCTTATTAGATCCGGAAAAGCACTTCTAAAAAAATCCAACCCTACTTCATGTTAATAATTTGGGAGAAATCATATATTAAAGGCACATGCCTAAGCATAATAAAAGCAATATATAGCATATATATTAAATTATATATAAATATCAAATTAAATGGAGAGAAACTTGAAGCAATCTTACTAAAATCAGGGACAAGACAAGTCTACTCATTCCTTCCCTATGTATTAAATATAACATGTGAAGCTCTATCTAGAGCAATAAGACAAGAAAAAGAGATCAAGGTGATATAAAAATGAATGGAAAATATAAAGGTATATATAGAGATGATAGTGTACATAAGAGATCTCAAAATTTTACCAGAGAACTCCAACAGCTGATAAACAACTACTAGAGCAAAGTATCTCAATATAAAATTAACGCAAATAAATCAGTAGCCTTCCTTATGTACATAACAAACCAGCAGAGAAAGAAATTAGGGGAACAACATTCTTCACAATAGCCACAAAAATATAAAACATATTGGTGTAACTCTAACCAAACTAGTGAATGAGCTCTATGACAAGAATTTCAAGTCCCTGAAGAAAGAAATTGAAGAAGATATCAGAACATGGAAAGACTTCCCATGTTCATGGATTAATAGGATTATCATAGTAAAATAGCCATTTTACCAAAACCAATCTACAGACTCAACACAGTCCCCACCAAAATTAAAACGTAAACTTTTATAGAACTTGAAGGAGTAATTTTCAATTATATATGGAAAAACAAAAAACCCAGGAAAGCTAAAGCAATCATGAACAATAAAAGAGCCTCTGGAAGAATCACCATCCCTGACCTCAAGCTGTACTACAGAGCAATAGTTATAAAAACTGCATGGTATTGGTACAGAACCAGACAGGTTGATCAATGGAATCAAATTGAAGACCTGTAAATTAATCCACACACCTATGGACACTATGGAAAAAAGGAAGCATCTTCAACAAATGGTTCTAGTACAACTGGATATCTGCATGTCCAGGAGTGCAATATATCCATATTTATCACCTTGCAAAAATTCAAGTCTAAGCTGATCAAGTACCTCAAGAAAAAAGTAGATACTCTAAGTTTCATAGGAGAGAAAGTGGGAAATAGCCTTGAACTCACTGGTACAGGAAATAATTTCCTAAAGATATCACCAATGACTCAGTATCTAAGAGCAACAATTGATAAATACATTTAGATTTTTTTCTATTTATTTTTATTAAGTATTTTCTTTCTTTCTTTCTTTT